>AYEL01039550.1:0-127887 GCA_000484575.1 Olivierus martensii
TTAAATTAAATTACCTACATACATGTATATTAAATTTAGGTAAGTTGTTAAAATAAAAATGACGCATTATGCAATAAATGAATGCTTTATTTTACAAATGCTGGATGTAGACAGCTTTATTTTACAAATGCTGGATGCTGGAAATACTGTAGACAGTTTATGCAAATATTGTATTAATATTATTTATTTTATTAGGATGGTGTCCGTAAAATCCGAAGTCCATAAAATCGAGGTTTTACTGTGTACTATGGACAGTTTATGCAAATATTGTATTAATATTATTTATTTTATTTTTTGGGATCGTGTCCGTAAAATCGAGGTTTTACTGTAATGTAAAAGTGTGTGTGTTTTCTGTCCGATAAAATTGAGGTTTTACTGTATTTTCGAAGTATGTTTTTATTAAACATCAGTCCATAAAATCGAGGTCCGTAAAATCGAGGTTTTACTGTATTTCAAAATAGTATTGAAACTTTTAAAATAAATAAAGATTAACCTCAGCTTTAATAATTTTATAAAAGCTTAGCAAACGACTTAACGAAATAGTCTTTAAGCAAACTACTCTATTTCTATTTTAACATCATACAGTAGTATTGATAATTGTAATACCCCCTATAGAATAGATAATTACCCTTGGAAACTTAACAAATTACCAACAACTAAATCACTGAACACTCCTAAAATCAATCATTTGAAATACCCTTTCACCACACCACCTTTTCTTCATATTTTACTTGTGCGAATTCATCATTTTTACAGATATTTTTAGTGTCATTGCTAATATCAATTATTTCACAATTATATTAATATTAAACAAACGAAAATCTTTCATTCGTGTTATTAAAATTTATCCATAAGAAATAAACTAAAATATTAATAGAATGTTAGATTTATTGACATTTGTAAATCATGGAATTTTAACCAATTATGTAACGAATATAAGCTATAATATCCTAAAACTGAATTTATATGAAAATTAAATATATAAAATTTGATTACTATACTATGAAAAGCCATAATAATTAACATTCAGTGGCGCAGCCAAGGGAGTGCAAGGGAGAAATTGCATCCCCTGCTACTAATATCCACTATCTATTATTTATATAATAGATTCTATTAGTTTAAACCAATCATATTCAATAAAATATACAACACATAAATTTTTGTATTTTTGAATTGAAAGTTTATTCAAATAACATTCCATATTTCTTAATTTTTTTAATTGCATCCACCTTACTAAATTTATAGCTAAGCTACTGTTAACATTTAGTTTTTCTAAATAACTTTTTTATGAATAGTTAATTTTGAATGAGGACATTTAGACATGGTCTTAACTTTAAAGATTTTCAGTTAAATATCCACCAGCATTCATTAATCTACAGCTATAGCATACAGTATATAAACTGTTGATGTTAACTTTCATCAGAACTGTTTTTTAATGGAATGCAAAAACAAAAATTTTTAAGTGTTAGTTCTTTCTTAAACTATTAGATTTTTCAGTTTAAGTTAATATTTATAAAATGCTAATTTTAAAAAGTTAATCGTATTAAAAACTGTTATTAATTATATTTAAAACTACATCTTAATTGATTCGGAAAATAATAAATTTAATTACAACATATTTATAATCGTTATATTGAATATTGATTATTTGATTTCATATTCATAAATTATATAGTTTTAGCTAAAAACAGATCGCTATACTGTATAAAGCAAACCAACTTTTTCTTCATATTTTACTTGTGCAAATTCGATACATCTATGAAAATAAAACAATATAGTTCTATTTTTGAATTAGTTTTATAAACTGATAGAATTTTATCTAAAGTTCTATTAATGAAAATCTTAATTTACAATTTATCGGTAAAAATTACTTTGTATTAAATTAAATGACAAACTAAAATATCATATTAATCATCCGATATTAAAAAACTGCACATAAATTCTAAACGATCCAATGGAAAATCAGTATTAAAAAAATATTGAATGAATATCAATGTAGTGTTACCTGTAAGAACTAAATAGGCCTTCTTGTATTGCATAATTTTGCTGTTTTATAAAATACACTTTCATCTGTAAAATCTTGCTGTCATTTATTATAAATTTAAATTGCATTACATTCATATTTTTAAAACAGAAATTTAAGAATTGATTTTTGCAAATTTTATTTGAATAAAAAAAAAAACAAATAAAATACGAATTACTTTTTATTAATCTTTTATTAAATTTCTTTTTTTCCTCATACGTAAAATTTAATCAATAGATTTGAAAAATCCTTGGCAATGATCACCTGTTTTACATGTATTATTTATCCCGATTATCGCAGATTCGATTATTGCGGTATTTTTCGTGGCAACAATAACTGCGATAATCATAGTTCTAATCATTTAGAAAATATAGGATGATTATTTTTCAGCTAATTGTTTGTAAAACTTGCTAAAATCACAAAACAGTCACCAAAAAAAAACACATGTATCAGATATGAACTCTCACCGCAAATAACCTTTTACATTCCTGGTGATATTCCACATCTAATAATACCAGATACTTCATAATTCTAAAAAATTTTTCCGACTCACAAAGACAATTTATGATTGTAATTTGATCCCGCAGACATAATTCGATATCTTGTGTAAACAAACAATTGTATTATCCCTCTCATGGATGAAATACAGTATTCCACCACACACATCCAGAGAAGATGCAATCAAAATCTATTCGTTAATCCATTATCAATTGTCAGCACCAATTTATCGTGATATGTTAAAACATGCTTGGTATGCAGCAAAATTAGTTGAAAAAAGAAATGCATTTTTAAACGTGAATCAGGTTTAATTTTCCGACATTATTAAAACTTCCAAATGTAATTGTGGGATGGCTGCATTTGCACAGTGTTCTTGGTGCCAACATATTTTGTTTTTGATGTTTTTATGATAAATATCATAATAATGATAGTATATCTAATGAAAAACTTCTATGTTAACAGTAATATAAATGCAATATTTTAAAATATTTTAATAAATAAAATCAATTGTGTTTTTATTTTATTGTAATATCTATCGGTGTACTAGTTACTTGTTTTGACTGTAGATAACACAAAAATAATTGTATTGTTTAAATTTTTGTGTTATATTTAAAATATACAAAAATTTAACAATACTATTATTTTTGTATATTTTAAATATAACACAAAAACACAAAAACAAAAAAAATTTAACAATACAAAAACACAAAAATTTAAACAATACAATTATTTTTGTGTTATATTTAAAATATAACTAATATAAACAAACAATCAGCTGATTTCGAAAAACCGTTAATAGTTTCCCGCCAGAATCTCAGTCGCCGGCTTCTGCGTCGATCATCAAGTGTGATATAGCACTTTGTTTTGGTGATAGTTAAAATTTATAAATTTTTAAATAAAACTAATTTATCGAATTTTGTGTGGTAGAAAGCGCTAAAATCGTATTATTTACAAGGAGTCAAACTTTCCCAAATTTTAATTTACTGGATCAAGATATCTATAATAAAGAAGTAAGGATAAAATCGGAAGGAAATGTGGAACATGATAGAGCTAGTCGGACAAATTCGGACAATCAATTCTTGAATTTTTGGGGGTTGAAAGATCACAATTATATTAATTAATTTGGATTAGGTTCAAATGAAAGGGTTAATTAAAAATTTATTAAAATATCGACGGAAAATCAAATTTTCGAATAATACAATAGAAATATGGAAAATATGATAGAATTTGAGATTTTAACCATTTTTTCTCGATTTACGCAAAAATTACGAAGTTATTAAGTTTTAAATTTTGTCTCGGGAGACCAGTACTAGGAGCGCAAGACGGAGCGCGTTTGTCTCGGGAGACCAGGCGGTGGAATGTTAAAGGTTAAGATTATTTTGATCAATTATCCTTGAAGATTTACTTTGTAATTCCAATTTATTTTATTTTCAAAATATAGGGTATCACTTGTTTTAAAAATTTTTCCATTAATTATACTAATTTATAACTGTTTTCAGTTTATAATGATTTTTAATTACCTAGATCATCATTTTTGGTTTCATTTCATCAATAATTGATTAATTTGTATTATAATTTATTTAAAGCAATGATTTTATCTTAAGATATTCATTAGAGATTTTCTCTCTAAATTCAAATTGTTCTATAAAAATATTTTTAATTACAGCTACTAGCTGATTAATATCATTATTATGTAAAAAATATGCCCACTAGAGTTATATAAATAAATGCATTGGAAAGGGCCAATATATTTATGAAAATTCTAATTTTTGTAGAATTATTACATACAAATTCAAATATTATTTCTAGCCTAACATATTAGGATAAATACAGATTATTTATAATACATATATGGGGTTCCCAAAACCTCCTTATGCATCCTTTAGCTTTCAATTGAAGTGTTCTGGTACTACTGAAGGAAGATTGCATACAGAAAAGGACTATACACTATTGATTAAGAAAGGTTGCAGTGCCTTTAGTTGCTAATTGAAAAATTTAAAAATCTTTTGAAAGTTAAGCAAGATAGAAAAAATTTTCAATTATAAATTTGTATAGCATTCTTTAATTAGTATGGAAACATGTGATTTTCATAGAATATGTACACAGACAGTAAAAAAATGAGGTTAGTGAAAAGCAATAATTATGGAAATGGCTCCTGTAGTTGTTTGAAATATGTGTAATATCTTTGTGTTCAAATGTATATTGCAACTGGTGGTGGACATTTTAAACATTATCTGTAGTAGACTCCTTACAATATTTATTACTTTTTCCTTTCCAATAATGGAAAGGAAAAGGTAATAAGGTGACAGTTTCATCTTTGAAATATCCTAATTTATTTTTATTTCTTTCATTAAACAATTATTGTGAATTAGGATAATTACTAAAATCAAAAATATCAGGAAAAGAAGAAAGGTTTTATCTCTAATATTAAATTATCTGTATCGATATAAAATAAATTTACATTATATCCATGTATTTTTTTAAATATACTATAATAAAGTTTTTATACATAATGAAGTTTTTCTAATTCTAGAATACAAAATCCCATATATATTGATTTATTCAAAAGAAAATTTATTCATTTCATTTTATAAATAACTAAATCATCATTAATAATTTGAAAATATAGTATTCTAAATTAGGATTGGATAAATATTTTACATGTTAACTTTGATTTAAAGCAGCTTTTAAATTAAGTCTTTTCTCTACATTTTCTATAGTTTTCATAAAACAAATTATTCATTAATTTAAAGAAATTTCTAACAAATTCATTAGTTGAATTTTATCAATGGTTACTGTTTGGAAAGATAGAATCTATATTTCTTTTTTTAATTAATCCTTCTTAATAAAATTTCAAATTTCTATAATGTACAATTTATTTTTCATCATCATACAAAGTTGTATTTATTTTTTGTTACTATCTTGATAATTTGAATTTAATTTTTTAATAACTGTTCTGATAATTAGTTAAATTATTATAAGAAATACTACTATTTCTAGAACCAATGGATAATCATTGTTTATCATGTAAATTAGAAGAATAAATTAGATTGCATTCAATTATGTTGCTAATATATTAAAATCATCTGGAATATTTTAAAACATTAAAACTCAAAATTTCAGATTTAGCTAACCATCTAAATTTTCCTGTTTGGCAAATAAGAAGACATTGCATAACCATATAAATTATTAGTATTGATCAAAATAATATAAGTATGTGGTTTCTTTTTATTGTAATTAATAAGATGATATGGATTATTAGCAATTGAAAATCCTCTGATTCCTAATTGACAAATCTCCTCAAATTGCATCTTCTATGAACAAGTACTTATCTATTTCAGTAAAAAGTGATAATTCGATTGTCTTTCTCCAACCAGCAGAAAAACTCGTGGTATTGAAAAATAATATACACGATCTATTTTATGGTAGTCTAAAAATAATTTTCTAAAATTTTCAAAAATGCCAACTAAACAAACTGTGTTTACATTTTGATATAATTTAAATAATCTCTAATGATTTACTATTAAAAGTTTTCCAAACTAATAAAGCATGGTCATTAATCATATTGAGAAATAATATAATTTCTAAGATTATTATAAAAATTTCTTTTAGGAGGTAAACATGTTTCATTCAAAATGGATATGTTATTAAAATATGAATAGAAGAAAATTCCTTTTTGTCTTAATAAATAATTACAAATAATTCTTAACTTATGACAGAGTTTGGTTCTAGGAATTTCAAACCCTGCCATTGTAAGTCAGAAACAGTCAGAAGTTGAAAATGTTCAAAATTTATGGATTTGTCTACCACCAATATTTATTATCACACTCACTTCATCATAATAAATTTAACAAATACAAAACTAATAAGAATTAGCACAAAACGGATGTTTTCCAGATATCAGACCATTGGGTTAAAGAATTGAATTGAGATCAATTGCATTGACCAATAAAAGAATTTATTAGTGAGTGACAGTGCTGTCTTAAGTATGAGTTGGTCATAAGTCAAGGCAGTTGTAAATTGAGGACTATCTGTATTTTTATAATTGTAAAAAAAATTATTAAAAATTTGAAAATGAAAAGTAGAATTATTCAGATTAGTTGTTAATACTTATAATGAAGAATTTAAAAACTGAAAGCTATTGATAAATCTAAAGCGATCTCATTCACAACAAATTCCAGTATAATGGGAATAGTCTTGAACTGGACAATTGATTTGAATAAAAGGTTCAAATCAATTGTCCAGTTAAATAACACTTATTAATGGAAGCTGTATTATAGGTAATATTTAGATCCACATTTGTTTTTAATTTTTCTAATAAATCAGTTAATTGCATTTTTTAGAACAAAAAATTTTCTACAGCATTCTCTCCTAAATAAAATTTAGAATTTAAATTTTATCATCATTTTCAATAATGATTAAGGAATAGCAAATAAATTTATCCATTTATATTGTTGAAGTAAAACTGTCACATGATGAAGAAATTCATTATAGAAGCATTATTTATAATGCATTCAAAATTGGCATATGTCAAAATGGATATTTTAATTCAATATGACAACAACAATATTTTAAAATACATGAATACATAATACTTTTTGAAAATTATAATTTTAACAAATATCTATTTGTCTTTCCAAAGTTGATGGTCTTTGAAATGGAATCAAAGATAATACTGTAAACCACTGGTTCTCAACCACTGTGCCGCTAAACCTTTGATGGTGTGCTGCGAAAAATTAAGAATTAATTGTATGTATGTATTTGTGAATCATATATATGTATAGTGAAACGTGGTTGGCTGGATATCCCTTTTGCAGTCGAACCATTGTATCGATTCCTATAAGTAGGGTATCATTAGAAAAGCTAACCCTCGAATTTCTGTGACAGCCAAAATTTTTGTCTTTATTTATAATTTAAAAATTAAGGAATAAAAATTAAATTGAAATTATAGTTTCTCTAAAAGACAAAATCTGCAGGAGGCATTATTACTTAATAAGGGCTGCCGTTTAATAATCCCGTGTAAGAATGTCTAATCTGAATGTAATAAATAAGAATAAATACAATAATCTGTTAATAAAAGTTTGTTTTCAAATCTAAATTATTATTTAAAATATTTAGGTGTGCTGCCAAATTTTAAAATATTAAAAAGTGTTCCTCAACAGAAAAAAGGTTGAGAACCACAGTTGTAAACTCTTATTTTCCTTTAATTATCTGTTCATATTTTTAATTAAAAATTAATAATTTTTATGTAATAATAAATGAATTATCTTTTCAAATTTATATTTACTAATATAGAGAGGACAAGTTACTTTTCTCCCATAACTATAGATATTTATGGACAAAATATTTTGATTTTTTTCCAAATATTGGAATCTGATCTATTGCTATAGGAAATATAAGCAATTTAATATTAATAAATTTTAAATATGTTTTTATATGTAGTACTATTTTATACTTTTTAGATGGGGAAAGAAAAGCTAGAATATAATATACAAAACATAGTGAATCCTCAGAATATATGTTTAATATTGCCTTTTTATTTGTTAAATATAGAGTATCTCTGTTTTTTCCTACATCCTCCAGAATATGATCTTCGTTTTGCCAATATATAAATTGATATAATGAATTTTATGCATTATCCAACTATGTTCGAATTTTCTAAAAATATCAATTGATTTAATTAAAAATTGAAAAGTTTTGTTCTTTTGTTTCTATTATAAAAAGAAGATAAAATATATTTTACTTTACTACAGAAATAAAATTCATTATAGTCAGGAGTTTCATAAACTTGATTTTCAAGCACATTATAAACTTTAATCAAAAGGCTAATTCATCATTGATAAATAAATTAGATTAACCATCTTTTGCTGCAGAAAATAATATCAATAGATTAATAATAATAACTTCAGAATGTTAGAATTTAATATAGCCACCAAAACTTAATTTTTGTTAGATAAATATCTTGATATTCTTAAAACAATAATTTTAAATATATAAAAAATAAATACTGAGTAGTTCCCAATTTTATAATTTAATTTGGATTTAGAAATTGCTTGTAAAGTAAGAATTCTTAAATCAAGAATCAATTTCCTTAGGCATAATGTTAAATCAGAGGTTCTGTTTTCAACAATGCAATTTAACTACAGGTTGATAATCAAAAATCCAGCAATCAATATTCCAGTTCCATCAGTTTTTGGTATGAATATCAGAGCTCATTTTTAAATTTACCATGTTGGTGTGCCATTGTTTTCTGGAGGCACCATTTATGTTTTGACGGGCCTGCACTCCATATTCAGATGTTTGGTCATGCTTGCAATCAGGGTTGCCAGATTGGCTTTTTTGACACCAAATGAGTTTTTGGTTTTTTGCTTTTTTTAGACATGGTTGGCGTTAGAAATTTTTTTAAACATTTTGGTATTTTTTCTGGCTTTTTTTGCTCATTGGCATTAAATAAAATCTTTTAATTTTTTCAAGGATACAGTACAAATTAAAATTCTGAGGAACTATTTTATTTAGTTGAATTAACATTCTGTTGAACTACAGTCTTTTAACTATTTTATTTAATTGAATTAACATTCTGTAGAACTACAGTCTTTTATGTAGTTATTAAACATTAAAATTTCATTTGCTTTTCATTTGTTGTTTAATTTTATTTCTTTAAAGCACTGTACAAATAGTCCTTTTCTGTTAAATATATACTGCATATATATATATATATATATATATACATATAGAAACATCAAAAATCTGGAATTTTCAAAAATCCGGCAATCCTCAGGTTCCGAGGTTGCTGGATATTTCATTATCAACTTGTACAATAAAGTTAAGTAAAGGCCAACAAAGTCAATAGTTTATGCCATATTAAATAATGATTTATTTATGTGTTTTTAATATTGCCTTTTTGTTATCTAAAGAAATGAAAATAATAAATGTAATATCAAGCAAAAATTATAATAATTAAGAATATAACATTTATATATGTCAATATAAATGCTAAAGAATTTTTATTTTTCATTATTATTAACAGATAAGTAGATGAGATTTTATACAGATAAACTACTATTTTAGTCAGAAACTGAAAATGGAATTTATTTACATAAAAAATAAATGTTATACAGCTCTAGGGCAGGAAAATATTTTAATACTAAATATTTTACAATACGCTAGTAGCACTTTCGATTAATGAAAATCCTCATCAGCTATATTAAGAATGCCGAAGTTTAACAGAAAATTCTATAGAATGCCTTAGTTTTTTGAAAATTATAAACGTTCTATAGAATTTTCTGTTAAACTTCGACATTCTTAATATAGCTGATGAGGATTTTCATTAATCGAAAGTGCTACTAGCGTATTGTAAAATATTTAGTATTAAAGTATTTTCCTGCCATAGAGCTGTATAACATTTATTTTTTATTTACATAATTTGGCAGTAAAATCAGAGAGTAGTACTACTTTCACTTTTCGGCTGCCAGTTTGATTTTTCTGATTTTGTAGTAGATGACAGAATTTTGCTACAAATCCATTCCTACTGAATTGCATAGCTGTATATGTGGTTTGAAATGCCTTTTTATGAATGTTTAGCATTTATTTATTGTGATCAAAGTTTATATTTTCAGGTTTTTTGATACTTTATATTTGAGAAAAATCTCAAACTTGGAAATTTATTAAAGTAAGTTTGGCTACAAGAAATGAGTGATTGCTGTAAAGCAATAAGTCATGCCTATTTAAATGGTCACAGGGTGTGTATGTTTTGTTTATTGCAATTTTCTCTTAAATTTCAGTGAAATTGAAACAATAAAAATGAATGATTAAGATATATTTTAGTTTATTTTAACAGAATTAACTAATATTTTCCTACTATCTATAATATTTTTTAATTTTCAGCATTTTATAGCTCATCGTAAGAAAAATTCAATTTTTTTTTTTAATTTCAAAAATATCATTTATTAAATCCCATATTCAGAATAACTTTGATAAATTAGATTATAAAATCAATAAGATGCGATGAAAATCCAAATTCTATTGAGCTGTTCAAATATGAATAATAATATTTGTTTATACATAATTTTAAAAAATATTTTGACAACTGAAAAAATTTAAGAACCATCCTCAAAAGAGAGTATTTTCAATGAATAAACACAAAAAACTGATTTGCAAAATCTGGATTAATAGAATCAGTATTGAATTTTTTTAAACTTATTTTTATTGTTTTATCATTTTTTGTTCCATTTCCTTGATGTCTATACACATCAAAGGCACTGAACAGGTTAAAACGATTTAAAAAGTATTTCTTAGTGATATTATTATTGCAATATCAAAAGAGAAATAAATAAATAAAATACAAAGAAAACTGATGATGACTATTTTTATAATTTAAGAAGCATAAATAATCTACTTATCATTTTTCCATTCTTTACCAATTAATGGAAATTAATTTTCATTTGCTTGTTACATATTACAAGAATAATCATCAGGTTATTTTCCATTTGTTGATAGATATTATATCATATACATGTCATTTGATGACTTCTTTCTATTAATTGGATATGACATCATATAATTGAGGAGATGTGTTATTTAGATCTATAGCTATCAGCACTATGGCAGGAAAAAATGTTATTTAGATCAACATGATGAAATGCAATTTTTAATAGATTATGTTATTAATGAATGGATTTATATAATATTAATTAAATTAATATCTGAACTTATTATTACATTATTTAAATTATAAAACAGATAAATTACTTAAGTTATTGCTATAATAAATTTTTGATTCAATCCATTTGCTGCCTTTGACATGTATAGATATCAAGGAAGTGGAACAAAAAATGATAAAAATAAAAAAAAATAACTTAAAAAAAATACAGTCCTGTTTTATTAATCCAGCTTTTGCAAATCAGTTTTTTTTTTAATGTGTATTCATTGAAAATGCATCCTTTTGATGGTGGATCCTAAATTTTTTTCAATTGCCAAAATATTTTTTTAATTAAATTATGTTTGTAAAAAAAATTATTCATATTTGAATAGCTTGATAGAATTTGGATTTTTTCATCTCATCCTGTTAATTTTATAGTCTAATCCAGTGGTTCTCAAAAAATTTTGGGGTTCCATGTGAAATTCACTAATTTTATACAAAGAAATATTCCACACTCATAATTTAAAGTCTAAAGTCTAATATCTGAATGCTTTGAGTGCATTTGGTGTAAAAAAGTGTTTCACCGAACAAATAACTGAATCTTTAACAATGATAACAGCACTATCAGCAGCTGAGTAAACAACTTTAATAACATAGAATTACATCAAACAAACGTTTTCAGCTCTTTTTACAGCCATCTTCAGGTTTTTCACTCAATACAAAAATAATCGTTCTAGAACACTAAACTATTCTAATGGCGTTCTTTGTTCTATTACCAGTTTTTTAAACTATAGGTAGAAAATAAAGCTACGTACCAAAATCCTAACTTAACAAGTAGTTTTACATGCTTACTATCAGTCCCCTAGAGGTATACATAAATAATAAATCAAGTCGGTCTTACTTCTTCATCTTAACTGCATATTCCCATGCTTTCGATATACTTACCACTTTTTCATTTATTAAGCTCTCATTATCTTGCCTTTTTACTATCTCTAATGCTTCAGTTAAGTATTTATTCTCCTTATTCGTTACCTGCCTTATCACTCTGGCTCTATCCCACCTTATCCTCGTATCGTCCAAGATAACGAGAGCTTAATAAATGAAAAAGTTGAATAAGTATATCGAAAGCATGGGGATTTGCAGTTAAGATGAAGAAGTAATATATGTAGACCGACTTGATTTATTATTTATGTATACCTCTAGGAGACTGATAGTAAGCATGTAAAACTACTTGTTAAGTTAGGATTTTGGTACGTAGCTTTATTTTCTACCTATAGTTTAAAAAACTGGTAATAGAACAAAGAACGCCATTAGAATAGTTTAGTGTTCTAGAACGATTATTTTTGTATTGAGTGAAAAACCTGAAGATGGCTGTAAAAAGAGCTGAAAACGTTTGTTTGATGTAATTCTATGTTATTAAAGTTGTTTACTCAGCTGCTGATAGTGCTGTTATCATTGTTAAAGATTCAGTTATTTGTTCGGTGAAACACTTTTTTACACCAAATGCACTCAAAGCATTCAGATATTAGACTTTAGACTTTAAATTATGAGTGTGGAATATTTCTTTGTATAAAATTAGTGAATTTCACATGGAACCCCAAAATTTTTTGAGAACCACTGGATTAGACTATAAAATTAACAGGATGAGATGAAAAAATCCAAATTCTATCAAGCTATTCAAATATGAATAATTTTTTTTACAAACATAATTTAATTAAAAAAATATTTTGGCAATTGAAAAAAATTTAGGATCCACCATCAAAAGGATGCATTTTCAATGAATACACATTAAAAAAAAAACTGATTTGCAAAAGCTGGATTACAAATTTTAATAATTCTATAAACTTTAAATGTGTATGGTCAATAAATATATATAACTGTATATGAAAGTTCGGCTTACATAATAATGAAGTTAAATTAACCTAATACATCAATAATAATCGGATAAAAATACAATTCTGTTCTTAAAATTAAAATTAAATTATAATATTTTTGTTATAAAAATAAAATATGGGTTCCGAAATACAGTACTTACATTCATTTATGAATTTTCCAAGAGAATATGTAAAAAGTCAGAGGCTAGATGAACATTGAAGAAATGACAGCTTACAAATTTCTTCGAAAAGTACCAAACTCTTTCTAAATCTCGATATTCACATATTTTCAATAAATTAGATTCATGATTTTGAAAAAGTTTAATATGTCGGTTTTTTCTGAATATTTTTAAGCTTTTCTTGAAAAGTCGTATTTTGTAATTCTTTTGTTGAATTTGTCGCAAGAAACGTGTAAAATGATACTCGAAATTCGAGAATAATGACTCGGATGTTGAGAATGAACTAATAAATAAATGATTAGATGTTAGGAATGAACGGAGAATATGAAAGTGGAGAATAGGAGCTTAGATAAGTCCAGATTTGAACACTTCAGTTGATGTCTTCCGATCTAATGTCTTTTTTTCGACCCATTAACAGTAAAATAAAATTTATAAGATTTTGGTTGACTTTTACTTAAATTACGGTTCATAAACAGTATTGGAAGTAGTGGGAAGTTCATTTCCGTCTTCGTAATCGAGATCTCGTTCTCTTTGTAAATTGGCTAATCTCGCTTGCTGAAGCTCCAAATGTTGCTTCCTCCATTTAATTCTTCGGTTTTGGAACCAAACTTTAACCTGAGCCTCAGTTAAGTTCAAAGAAGAAGCAAGGTATAGTCGTTCCGGCCCGACCATATATTGTTGCCTTTCGAATTCACTTTCCAAACGTTCTAGTTGTTCTGGCGTAAAAATTGTCCTGACTCTTTTTGTTTTTCCTCCACTGGCCGATTTTGCAGAACTACTTCCA
Organism: Olivierus martensii; assembly: GCA_000484575.1. Lineage (NCBI taxonomy): Eukaryota > Metazoa > Arthropoda > Arachnida > Scorpiones > Buthidae > Olivierus > Olivierus martensii. The sequence goes on from AYEL01039550.1 coordinate 13,997, forward strand.
TTAATTTCACGGTTTCCATTCGAAGCTTCGCATTTAAGAGATGTTTCTATTAAACAATAGAAAACCAATGTCAGAATTTCGACTCAAAAATTAATTTACAATTTTATTTTTAATTTAAAATACAGCGTAATCTATGTGTTTTATTAGTTGAGTAGAAAAGTCTGTTATTTCAGTGTTGCGTTAGATCATAAAGCGATATTAATGATAAGGCCGCCTTTTTGAACTGAAGCAAAGCCAATATAATGACTAACAAAAGATCTGTTTAACTACAATTTAAATACGATTATATAAATTATGTATAGTAATAGCATATAAATAATATAACTTTCTCAAATGTTTAAGCTTTTTATTCCTTAATCTCAAGATTTTTTGTTGCATGTATGATATCTCAAAAACAAGTTATAATTAAATCCAGATGCGGCTTTTTACAAATACTAATAAGTTAAATTTGCCCGTTCAATGAAAAAGAGCAGGAGAAAAGATAAAAGCAAAATAATTCGCTTCGGTGACGTCACCGAGACTGCAACAAAGATTCACGTGATGAATGGAATTCGGTGATGCGCTGCATCAAAATGGTGGACGTTCCATTTACCACATTCATTTCGACCTTGTCAAAGCTCCAACAAGGCTAATCAAAGCAGCTCAAATAATACAACTCGTCCCATTATCCGGGGACGACATACCAGATCTCTAATATGTGAGGGGAAAGAACCGGTGACAACAAGCGGGACAATTTGTCAGTCCTCTTATTGGAGTCAAGTGTTTTGACAAGTCGAACAGGGCTTTAAAAGATTCCTCCCTCCTCGCATTCATGTCATCGTTAGAAAATGTCACACTATTGCTTTGCTTCCACGTTTTACTTATTATGCATGTAATAATAGTAGACTATTTTTGTTTCTTTTCCTAGCCTTTTTTTCCTTTATAGTTTTAATACGCTTACTTTGTTACATTTATGAACAGAATTTACCTGTTAAGCGCATATTTACGAAGGAAACAGGTGGATTTTTTTAGATAACTTATGCTGTTTTCCCAATTCACAGGTGTAATATTTTTAACGATTTTTTGATTTTAAATTTCAAAAATGTATTCAGCTCTAGAAATCCATGTTTATATAGACTTTGCATAATTTAATGCCCGTTATATGACGAATGAAACAAATTAAAAAAAAAAAAAAAATAACTTGCTATAGGCATAAACGGTTAGTAAGTAACGGTTAGTGATAGACGGTTAAGTAACAACAAAACTTTTAAAAATTAGTTTATAAATCTTTTTTTACAGAATTTTAACATTCTACTTGATCATGATATTTATTTAATAATTAAATAGATTCTACAGATCTGAGATTTTCATAAAATAATTTCAAAATGAAACAAATTTGTAACAGACTAATGATTATTCTACTGTCAATAGCCTCTATGTTAGGGGTTGTTAGCAATAATAGTTCAAAACCACACCATGAAAACGCCTGGAGCTAAAGAGATGAAGTCCCTCCCTCCTTATTATTATAGGCCTAATTGAATGATTTATCACTAATACAAATACTGTTCAATTTATTCTTGAATTAATAAAATAAGATTAAATCATTGCGTTAAGTATTTGGGAGCAGATAGCATAAATTATCATTAAAATTAAACGTTTAGGCTAGCTCTGCTAGACTTATTCTACGTAATGTATTCGCTATAAGAATTAATGTTAGTTTTCTGTATTAATGTTATAAGTATAGAAATTCAATAAGATAATCATAAAATAAATTTTTAGGTTGGCATTTCACATGTTATTAATGACAAGTATGTGTATGCTATATCTTAACATTATAAATAAAATTAGGTAATTAAATTATAAATTATAAAAAGTAAGGATATCAAAAACAAATTATAATTTTAATGAAAATAATAATAAATAGAAATATTATCTTAACTATACCAAAAATTCTCACCTTTAGCGGTAGAATCAGGCGATAGGGGAGAAGTAATCTGATAACTTCTACTTTCGCATCCTCTGACCAATTTCATCCTCGCACTCTCTTGAGTATGTTTATCGTCCAGTCCTAAGATAGCTTCTATAGAAAATGGTGCTTTTTTGGAAGTTTTTCTGGATCTTTCGTTGTAAAATGGAGAACTATAATTTTTTCCAATGTTACTATAAGGTACGGGAAGGACATTTTGCATGCTGACTGCAATAACCGAATCATAGAAAGTATTAGTTGATGATGCACTTATACTAGTGCTTCCATTGGATTCGCTATATTGAGGGCAAGTCAAACCGTAATGGAAAGGTAACATAGCTGTTTGCATTGTAGAACCGAGGGATATTCCCTCAACAAGTGACAGCAATTATCCACAGTAATGTCTCTACAATATCGGCTCTCCTTTTACTGTTTTTACAACATCTGCTTCGAACAGGCTGAACTGCTACCAGCGCCAGCCAATAGGAGATTCTCTAATGCTAGTAGGCTGGGTCTCGATCATCATTGGACGATTTTCTGTTGTCTTTCCGGTCATTATTTAAGACTTGTTGACAGAAGCCTCCATAATTTGAAAAAAAGAAATGTGTTTCTGCATTAGAAGAAGTGTAAATTGTTTCTTTAATAACTCATTTCATTTATGGTTAGATACTTTATAAACAGTAAATGCTTCTAATCTAATTTTTTAAATTGTTAGATGAAATCTTTTATAAAATAGTAACAAAACTATTGGATAAAATGATTTCATTTTCACTAGAGATTTTAAATAATTATAATCTAGACGGAGTTTCATGTTTAGAGAATTTCTTTGGGTAGTTCTTTTAAGTGAAGGCCTACTGATTTGTGTAAACTGTAAAATAACGCATCGCTATGACTTTTCCATTCTGCAACAAGATCGATGATAATTATGAATAAATCAAAGAAAAACATTTTTATCTCAATTTTTATGATAGAACAGAATATTTGTGTACGTAGCCTTCTAGCCTTTTAATGATAAAGCAAGAATCGAATAAATTTAATAAGGAATTTTGTTTTAATTTTTTGTTATTTTTTTCTATCTATTTAAAAAATAATGCATGCTAAGTGAAAGATTTATCCTCATTGTCACGCATCCAAATCGCTCTTCTTACAGTCACGCTTTCCAACATCCGGTCGGGTTTGAAATTACCGAAAACTTATCCCATGCAGGATGTGAAGGATATCTTGTATCACGTTTATTAAGTATTTTTAACGAAAAAATTTTTGCTAACTGATTCCTTAATTAATCTAAGCCACGGATTTCATTATTATTAATTTGATGCTAATGAGATGTCGGAATCGGAATCGATATTAGTGTTATTTATTATCTATTTATAAAAATTTATAAGGATAAAATTAACATCATAGATGTTAAGGATTCGATACAATTTATTAGTTTTAGCGATTTATATAGCGATGGTTGTCTTTCAGATAAAATAAATGAGAAAGAGCAGAATCACTTCTAAATGCAAACTGAACGTTGTTTCTATTAACACTTCAGTTTAAGTTTAAAACCATAGATTCAGGCCATTTTTTAATTTTAAAGAAGATTCTTCATATTACTGACTATGATTAATATAAGGAAAAAAGTATGGTTATATTGAGGTCAAAAAAAGGAACTAGATATGGAGAAGAAAAAAGGCAAACGCGACCAGAGATAATAACAGTCAGGGTCAAATGACAGGCTGTCTGCAGCCATCTATTGAAAGACATGTAACTAGAGGAGAAAAGAACAGATTGAACAGAAGCCAAGCAATAACTAGACTGACGTGAATCCAGATGATTAAATACACTTGGCATGTTTAAGAATGAAAAGCGAACCACATGTTGGATAGTTTCTACTCTATTATAATATCTTGTCTAGTGCAATTTTCTTATCGAAGCTGTTTTCGGATTTGTCTACGAGGTGTTATTGATCGAGGATGTTGGCCGTTCGTTTCTGGATATGATTATGGAAAGCATATTAAAGAAAATTTATTTGATCCACTTTCTTTTTGTCGCAAGAATCTAAATAGTTGCACAATTTGTTTTCATACACTTTCATAAATTTTAATCACCAGAAATTTTAATTATTTCTTAGTTGATCATTTTTGTAAACTATAATAATTATATATATATATAGAATTAGAATTAGTTTATTTAACTGATTTACAAGTAAGTTGAGAATAAGATTAACGGAATTAAGCAGACTAATTAGGATAGAGGTGCTAATTTTGTTAAGAGATAACCAATTGTCCGATTATCTCTTACTTCCTAAACCAGGGCAAATAAGCTGCATTCTACAAGATTAAACTTAAGATAAAGACCTACAAGATACAAGATAACAAGAGTACAAGAAAAAGATCAAAGCTAATGGTTCACTGTGCTATTTAATAAATTTTAACTATTATTCCAGTTTATAATTCATAACAATTAAAAATAGGTTTGCTTAAACTAGCAAAGAAATTTGATAGCTGTGAATGTATCTAAAAATTGATATATTTATTTAAGTGATTATATAGTGCCTTAATCGTTTTAAATTTCCTATTCTTCTGCATCTTACAGATTATTAACTATTGTAACACTATATGATTTCGAAAGAAAATGTGATCGTCATCTTATATTTCATTAACTTTCTTTAGTTAAGCACTATAAAAATTACTTCGATTTATTCATCTCAAAATCAAATAAAAATTTGTGATTTTCCGTATTTCCATCAGACATTTCCTCCAAGAAGTCTTGAATTCGTATTTGCCTTAATGCATTACAGATTTGTGTTGATATATTTGAATCCTTTGAGATTTATGCTTGCTATATATATCAATATTTTTCGTAAATCTTAAAAATTGAACTTAGTATACATTATAAAATATTGCATATATTTAGTCATTGATTAATTACACAAAATCACTAGTCTTCTATTAACGAATTGTAAGATTCTTTAATGATAAGAGACTGATATAAATGCTTTCTTATTTTTTAGCCTGAAAAATCTCTCAAAAATGATGTCATTAATCATATATAGAAGAATAATATCGTTTCATTTTCATTCATAAAGATTTTTTTGTTTTAATTTGTAAACTTATTCCATCTCACAGTAAACATGCAGCCGGTATGAGCGGTCTGGAGACGAACCGCCTTTCAATAAACCTAAAAAAAAATGGGAGTCCAGTTTCCAAATTGATCTTTTGTTGAAGGCAACAAATACGACTGCTTAAATGGATAGTTAGAAATTACATATTCTTCCACGTTCAGGATTGTTTGGCAATTAAGTCCCAATAAAAAGGGTTTTGCTTGTTAGACCTATTTTGTAGTATTAGCCTTAAGGATTTTAACATTTAGTTTTAGTGCTTACGTTGTTTTTCTGTAAACACCGATGTTTGTAAATAACTTAAACGTAACAACTCTTTTTTACAAGCAAATAAACAATAAAAGAACGACTTCTTCTTACAATTGATTGTCGTGTGAAATACTGATTTATAACTGGCTTCTTAGAAAACATCATTAGAAAAAGCAATAAACTAAAAAAATATACATATACTGTATATTCCAACTGCATAATATAACTTTATTTCAATTAAAAATTGTTAAAGGTTATTTAGTATCATAAAAAATTTAATTAGAATTAATTTTGAATCTCTAATATATTAGAATTTCGCATTTCAGATAATAATTAGCAGAATAATTATAATTATCAGCCAATTATTTTGATTTCATTTAATGATATTATTAAATGGATAAAAAAGTAATTTGCCGAAATATTATTACTAACGAATGTTTTAATTTTTATTATTGTAAATTCATCAAAATTTATAAAAGTTTTTTGAATAAAAGGAAAAAAATTTTTTCCATTTGAAACAAAATTTTCCTTTGTTTAAGTGAAAAGTTAATAGATAAACAAAGGAAAGAAAATTTTGTTCCAAATGAAGAAAATCGGTTACTTGTTTAACTTGTTTTGTTTTTTAACTTATGCTAAAATTCAATGGAAAAATAATAATAGGATTTAATTATTAATTTTAAAAATTGTAAATTCTATCTTTCAGTATAAAATATTACAAATTCTATTTTAATCAGAATGAACAAAAATATCTTAAATGTCGATTTAACTTTAAAAGTGTTTAATCAGAGTGAGTCTAAATTAAAATATTCTGAAAAATCTTGGAATAAAAATCACGTCTTTTATATAAAATAAGATGCCGCATCGAAAAAGGATTTTAAAACAAACAGATTTTTCTAATAATCCCAAAATATCTGCATCTTGGTGTTACACTCTTCTACTGATTGATTGGCTCATTTGGCTGCGTGTCTGCTGACAAACAAATACCTAGCGCATACTTTGCTGCACTAGACAGAGCGGAATGTCGTGCGTTAACGTTAACAACAGAAAGTGTTTCGGCAATAAAGAACAACCGTCTCGATTTAAGAGTTTGTCACGTGATAAATTGCCATCGCCTCGGTGTTAATAAGACTCCATTGGACGATGCGGTAATATAGAGAAGCTCACCACCTCACTACTTCCTCCCACGTGACCGACCACCGACGTTATTACGACTCTTCAATCACTCTTCCTTCGGTACCCATTAGAAAGAGGTAATTGGGAAGGCAGAGTGAACTATGTTGTTTTTAATTCGCTCTTTAAATGATGGCGCAGATAAGCAGAAATTGTTTGATTTTAACTAGCTTAAATTCTCTCCATGTTCGAAATTTTTATCGATTTATTTTTAAAATGTTTCCTTATTTAAACAGTGCATTTTTCTTTTTCAGATTATAAATTCGTTTTCTTTCCTGTGCAAAGATGGAAAGAATCTTTATATATGAAATATGTTTTGATATTTGGTGATCGAAGTTATGAATAAGTATATTAAAGAAAGTGCATTCAAAATTTCACATCCTATGTAAGATTTAATAAATTATATTTTTAATTAATGAAAAGAAATTGTTGAAAACATTTAAACAAATTTACGTTGCCAAGAATAATTAAAAAAGAATACTGTAATAACGAAATACACGAAATATTTTAGGAATTCATTTATTATTTCTTTTGGCTGTAATACTAATTGATCAATATTTAAATCTTAAAATGTCATTTGAATATATTTAAAAATAATAAAGAAAGTTTTTACGAGGCATTTCTTATAAATTCACACTTGTATTAAATTTCCTTTAAAAAATTAAGTTGAACATGCAAAAATCAGTTAAATGAAAAGTATCCAAATTTTAATTAAAATTTTTGCAATATATTCATATTTATCATTACGTATATAACACTAAAAATATTATATAATGTTTAACTTAACATTACCAAAAATATAGAATTTAATATTAAACCAGTATTGCACCTTCACATAGAATATAATGTTAATAAATATGAAATAATGAATGAACGCATTCAGTGTAATTTTAAATTATTATAGATTAATTTATTCTTTAAAGAACAATTAAATTTAACTAGATAAATCGGATTTATACGATTGGTAATTAGAAATACAAAGCATTGGTGCTAATCGTTTAAATTCGTTTGTTAACTAATTTAATTATGAACCATTATAGTGTTTTCAACACGAGTTTAAATGAAAATTTTCGATGCATTAGATTTTAATTCATTATTCATATATCAAGTAGAATTAATGTACGTAGTTTAAAAGGAATGTCCTCATTAATTCATTTGATTTTTCCTCTAAATTGATACTTTTTTCAATATAAGAATCTTCCTATTCTTCATTCATCTTGATCGAATTACGTGTGTGGATAAAAGATTTAACGATGCCCTTTTTTTATAAATATTTTCTTAAATTTGATTCGAATCGGACTATAAATTTGGACCACTTAGTATTATTAAGCTTATATTATATTGGATAAGATTTATTTTCGACCTTTTTTTAAGCCATATATTATATATGATATAGCAAATCAATTCAAAAAAAGGAAAATGCATATGTCTAATACAATGATTTTAAAAAAATCATTGTTTTTCTTTGGAAATATAAGCTAATTTTATGTATCAGAACTTTTTTCTTTTGCATTTATAATGTGAGGAAAGAAAAATGTTCTAATAAAAATAATCCTAATTTGAAATCTATAAAAATTACTTTGTATAAGTAATTTGAGCATTGTTTCGCTAAGATATTTTTAAGAAAGTGTGTTCAATAATTTTTGGCTCCCAAATCGCTTAATTATACAATTATGTAGAGTTTAATTTATATCGGGATATAAATATAGTTGAATTTATATATAAATACTGTTGGATTCAATATTTTTGATTTATAATAAAATAAAATTTTTAAATAATGTTAACTATCATTTAAAATTTGAGTTCGATTGAATTATTTTATTAATAGTCATTATGTCGAAAAAATGAATGAATCCAGGATTACTGTTGAAAAAATTATTTGAATATGAATTGCCAAAGTTAATTATTGTATAAAATAAAATTTGATATAGATAGAATATATTTTACCAATATTGTCGATTGGTGATTTACTGAAAAATTATTGATCATGCATTATTTTCAATCAATCATTCTTAAAATTGGCAATTATAATTATTTAAAATATTAAATATTTTTAATAATTACTACTAAATATTCAAGAATTTGATCCATTTCCCGACTTTTACCAAAAATTTATTCATTCATATTTTTCGATTTAAATGATAAAAATTTCGTTCTTTCCCAGTAGAGATTAAAAGAAAGCAAAAATCTTGAATTGTTACACGCAAGTTAACACGGCGCTGCAGTTACATATAATAGAGAGAGAATCTCGTCTTTCAAGCAAAATATATTTTTTGTTAAAATCCCGAAGAGAGAATTTTTTTAAAGCCGTATTGGCTTTAAAAAAATCCTTTTATACTTGCGGAAATTCGACAAATGATTATTTAAAATATAATGCGTCAAAAATATAGTATTCGCTTAAAGAAACCATATAGGTTCTTTGATTTAATTTTGAAAAATTATTATTAAATGATGATAAAATTACTTTTCAATTATATTTCTCGTGTGTTTATTGAAGTGATTAAATTTTAATGCTGAAAATGTTTGGGGTAATTTATTGCATTATTTAAATAATTGGTTTTTCATAGCAATAATCTAAGTAATTAATTTTTTCTGAATTTAATTGCGATTTAATTTTTACGTTCATGTACCGCCGTCTTCCTGTAGATAATAGTAATGATGCACTTATCACGAGATGGCGCCACATATCACTATAGCAAGTAAAACTTCAATAAAAATCAATACTTTTATGAAAAGTTTTAACAATATTTCCTAGCTCACAAAATATTGTATTATTAAATATTTTTGGAAATAAAAAATTCCTGAAATGTTTTTTTTTTAATTCAAGTTCGACATTATAGTTAATAAAAATTTTTTGCAGAATCCACTTTTAAATGATAAATATCAACGAGATATAAGTATATATCTCGTTGATAAATATGCTGTTAATTGGCCATCTATATATTATTCAGATTCGGATCAAATAATGGGGAACAATGGTCACAGTTTGAAGTAATGAATTGATCAGGATTTAATTATAAATCCTTCGAATGAATAGCTATTGCTCTTCCAAACCACCTTTATTAGAAGTTGATCCGGATTAGTATCATTTAGAGTATAATTAGTAGTTTGAACTGAAATAAAACGCGTTCCTAAACTCAAAAGGAAATCATCAATGAATAGCTATCCAGTTGGTAAACTTAGAAAAAACTGTCATTAAATGCCCTACAGTGCACCAGTGACAGAAACAAGAATTACAAACCTAACCAATAAGCGTAAGAAGTGTCATTAGATGACTTTTAAGCACATCATTTTTTTCGTGAAAAGGAACCGAGAATCATTAATATATTTTTATGTATTAGTCTCATATTATGTCAGAAATGTATAGGTGAATATTCGGTATAAGTTGTTAAAGAAACCAATGAACACGATATAGTTAAATAAGATTTATACTATCAGGTCATCCATAAAGTAATCCATTTTTAGCATTAAGTTTTGAAATGATATAAATCACTTGTAATTTAATTAAGTATATATTCTCTATTTGAATCAATAACTCTCTTCCAACGTTCTGAAAGCTTTAAATATTCATGTTTAGACAAGCTGAGACATTTATACTATCAGGTCATCCATAAAATAATCCCATTTTTAGCATTAAGTTTTGAAACGATATAAATCACTTGTAATTTACTTAAGTATATATTCTCTATTTGAGTCAATAACTCTCTTCCAACGTTCTGAAAGCTTTAAATATTCATGTTTAGACAAGCTGAGACATGTTTGAACAATACAGTATAAAAAAGAAATTACTTTTGGGATGACGTGATACTATAATGACTTATCGCCGACAGAATGAAGCAGCCGTTTGTTTACATTGAATAATAAAATTCGTTTGCTATATATCTTCTTAAAATTAAGCAGCCAAAAAAATTACGAGGAATATTTTCAACAAAATGAAACCATCAATGTTTTTATTACGTGATTATAATTTTTTAAAACTTATGACATTTACTTATACATTATCTCCTAGAACAGTGGTCACCAAACTACGGCCCGCCGACAGTACTTGAATTTGCTTGATAAAATGTATGGAACACGAGACGTTGTGATACAATTTTAATTTAAATATTATGTTTAGAATACTAGATCTTCACACGTGGTAGACCTCCTGGCTGCTGCTGTGCTTTAAATTTACTATTTTAATGCGTAGATGTCCTGGCTGCTGCTATGTGCTTTAAATTTACTATTTTAAATTTTAAAAGTGTAAATTTTCTTGTTTATTGTAATGTTTGCTTATTTCGCACCATCCAGGATTTTAACCCCTTCAGTCACTAGAGCTATATTTGTGTATATATACTTTGAATGAACTTTCCTAGAATGTGTTTTTTCGTCTATTTCTCAGAGATTTCATTCTGGCTTGCAAGTATTGTACATAATAATTATGCGGCCCGCGCTCGTCATTTTGTCAGTTATCCGGCCCACTGTGCAAAAAAATTTGGTGACCCGTCCTAGAATGAGCTGACTCTAGGTATGTCGAATTTTATCTATTCCGCCATGTTTTAAAATACTATGCCAACCATAGATATGTTATAAATCCTTGATGCCAAAGATGCCAACACAAGTCAACCTATTTTAACGGCGATGAGTATATTGTGCTTATTATCTATTCGCGTTTCAAAACGAATGACCTGCCAACTGGTCTCTCTCTGCGAAAGTACTGAAAGTAGTATAGTAGACTGGTTACTATCGTTACGTGTATGTTATAAGTGAATGTTGTTATGGATTTTGGGAGAACGAAGAATAATAATAAGATAAGTAATCGTTATTCCGGCGTACCACAATGTAAGAACAAACAATCAGCAACCATTTTTTACATCGACTCCGAAAAATATAAAATTACAAAAAGAATGGCTACATATATTGAAATTTGGAAAGCACCTAAGAACACTTTCATTTGTTCTGTGCATTTTCTTAAGACTGATTACATTTTATCAGGTAATAAAGGTTGACAAATAAATAACATCTAGTTATAAATCTAAAAATAAAGATCCCAAACTGGGCAAAATGGTAGATTACCTGCTAGTGAAAGGCGTATCACGTTGCTTTTAATAAATATATATACAGTACATACTGTACGCGTTATGTTTCCCGGACCACGCTGTAGTTTCTCTACATGTGATCTGGGACACACACACATATATGTGGTGACGTCGATGTTTTCCCACATCTACGGAGTGCTAATTTTATTTAACAACACATCAGAGAATAAACGAAAACTTCACTACATTTCAATACCAAAGAACATGGCAGCCAAAAACCCGTGCTGCCAATTGAACAAAAAATAAAATATAGTTATTTTAATTATTAATTATTTATATTTCATTATACCACATAAACAGTATACTGTATATATTAAAAAAGCTTGTTGTATAGTGTGATGCCGCGCAATGTAACGATTCATTTTGTTCTCTTATTCCACATAATATTATATGGTGTGCACACCAAATAAAGCCTCCTGCAATGAAACAACGTTTTTATTCATATCCTGAATAAACAAATATATCACAAAGTTTAACTTTGTTGAGGAACATCGCTAAAATACCAATTGTTTACTTTCAGTATCTCTCTTTTATACTACTTTCAGCCACCATATTGAAAAATCATCACGCCCTCTATAGTCCATTTGATTCGCGAATAGTAGCGTGTTGAGTTTAGGAACGGTTTACTGAAATTAACCGATTTGTGCGCCGAACTTCGGAACGCATTTTTGCCTAACTTGTTCGAAATTATAATTGGACACATTAGCAACTTGAAAACAAATATTTTCGAATAATTCGATAGATATTATCATCCTAAAATCAATTATTTTAGGACATATGATAGATTTGAAATTTCGATGTGAAATAATTACGGTATGCTCCCGATTGACCAGGGTAGTCGGAGAAATAAATTATCCTGATAATCCGCAAAATATTAAAAAAAAAATCAGAATTATGGATACGATGCATTTAGTATTAAAAAATAAATTGCATAATATATATATCCAAATATTCTATAATTTATAGAAAAAGTAAACGAAATTTATTTGCAGTAGGAAATTATTTCGGTACTTGTAATATGAACTTTATTATAATTTTGATCGCCAATTATTTAAGCTGCTATAATTAAAAAAATTAATCTGGGGCAGTTAAATATCTTTCAGATGGCGCACCTAGGATGAAACATCGATAATTTATTAACCATTATTTCCCAGTCGAGGATTAACCGCGATTAATTTAATCCCGGATAATCGTGAGTCTACAGTATCACTTCAATGATTTTTTTCAGACTGGGTCCTTCCTAATTATGCTGTTGATTCTCAAGAATATAATGAAAACTTTCCAAACTAATATCAAAGTCAAAATAATGTTAAGAAAACATCACGTAAGTTTATATTACGTGATGTTTTTAAACATAATTTATAATAATTATCCTTTTAGCGAACTTTATATAATTTCTTTAAAAGCGTTACCGTACTTAAAAAAATCAATATTTGGTGAATTCCATTCTCTTTTTAGGGAATAATCCCGAAATCTTTTAAAAATAAATACTGTATATATTATTTATTGAAGGAAATCGATTTCGTAAGTATTTGTTGTTGCAAAAACCTTTTCCCCTGAAGCTATTATTACATATACAATATTTATTCCATTTCGCGAATCGTGACTTCGCAACTAACACTGCTGTACTTGTGTTCAACTGTACTCAACAAATGGCGTCGGATAAAATTCCTTTATAGCACTCTAAATATTTCATCTGCAATCGATCGTTATACAAAAATGGACAAAGTTGATGATAAGTAAAATTTTTACATCATTCAGATTAACAATCGGTTCACTTAAGTTATGCGGTGTACTCAAGATGTCATCAAAAAGACAAGGTTCTGAACCCATTTATTTGTATATTACTCTTAAGAAAGAGCTGTTTTGATCGGGATAAAACATTCTTCACTCAGTTACAGTTGATATATATGACTATGCATTATGTCACATGTATGGGTAAATTAATAGCTTACAATTCACGATTGAATGATAGAAACCTGTTTTGGTATCGAGAAATCAACCACTCAGTTACAGTTGATATATATGACTAGGTATGCATTATGTCACATGTATGGGTAAAATAATAGCTTACAATTCACGATTGAATGATAGAAACCTGTTTTGGTATCGAGAAATCAACCTTGAAACATGTTTATATGGCTGTGCATTAAAAAATTCTTATATTGCTTATCTCTTTAAAAGCATAAAATTATAAAAGTTAATAATTCTAACAGAAAATTGGATTTTTAAAACGAGAAAAGCATTTTGTATGCAAAGCAGCAGTGCGAAGAACCAGAAAATCGTTTGATTTGCTACAGTAAACATACTTACATAGCAACACTACCAATGAACACCTGATTTAACTTTGCCAAACCAGGTGTTAAGAGAGAGAGAGAGTATATTAAACACGCTTTACAGGAATTCGAGTTAATTTTAATTAAATTAAAATGCAAAAAAAAAATAAAAATAATAATAATAATTTTTATCATTAATATAAAGGCTTATAAATTTATGTTTTTGTAATATTAATTTTTTAGATTATTACTGTATGACTTTTAATTTTTAAGAGAAATATTAAAATCTCATGATTGGCAAAAATGTCCATAAATATTATGAAAAAAATGAGAAATAATCAATTTTTCATATAAATACATTTATTGGGTAACATAATAAACTCAACATTTTTCAAAATATTATAAAACAAAAATGGAAATTTTTAATTAAGTAATAATTGTACTTTCTTTATAATAATAACATAATAAACATAATTTCTAAATATATTCTATATATATAACTATTATTAATATAAGAATTAACTTGTTAAGTCAATCATTGATTTACCATTGTCAATCAGATACATCTTTTGATGTTTCTATTTTCAGCGTTCATATTTTTCATTTAAAAACTTGGAAAAACACAAACCTTAATTACATCAAAACGTCTATAATGCCCACAAACAAACTAAAACATGATTAGCATATACACTTTTTTATTTTAATCATTTATGCCTACAACCTGACGACCCAATGATAACCTGAAATCTGCCACTCCTGATTGACTTACAAATTAATCATAGAATCATTAACAGATGATAAATATTCAACAATGCAAATCATATGCAGACATCATTGGTAAGAAAACTGGAAGGTTTGAATTGTTCATATTATGCACTTCACTGTTACCCTGAAGCATAGCAAGAGATTATTTGCTTAAATAATAGTCATTCGTTTACCAAATTTTGTCCAACAGACGATGTACTTACTCATCTTTAAAACTTCAATCGCAAGTATTAGAGTATGAGATAGATCACTAGCAAGATAATATCGGAAATTATGAAGACTTTCTGGCAAATATGTAATTGAGAGATTTAATGCTGAAATGAACAAAGCCAATGAATTTTTTTCCTCAGATATAGTTAACTTTTCAAAGATTTTCAAGCATTAAATTTATTTATAAGGAATTATTAATGATAGATTCCACACAATTATTGACTATAATAAAGTTAGGTGATTGATTATACGAAAATGAATAAAAATAATTAGCAAAAATCAAATTTTATGGATTTAGTTCACTTGAACATTGAGCCACTCAATTACAGACTAAACAAAATCTGTATTAGGTTTAGTCGTGTCATATTCATATTTTGACTAGAAATTAACAATTATTTCAAATAATATGGTTTAAAAAATACATCTTAACTTTATTAATTTGTAAATGTGGTGGCTGGATGGCCGAATGGTAACGCTTTGGCGTGCCACGCAGGAGGACCCAGGTTCGCGTCCCAGATTTTTTCGGGATACTGGGCCCGGCCCGGTGATCCCCGTCCTTCACCAGGGTCTGGTCCCGGAATTTTTTCGGGGTACTGGGCCCGGCCCGGCGATCCCCGTCCTTCACCATCCGGCCCCCCTCCACTCGTAATCTCCCTGATTGGAAAGGGGGCGTAAAATATGCCAAAAAATTGGGTGCAGCCCGTCGTTGGAACTGGCCCCGTCCCCTTAGTAATCTCCCTGATTGGACACAGCTCATGGTTGGAACTGCCCCGCCCCCTTAGTAATCTACCTGATTGGAAAGGGGGTGTAAAGTATACAAAAAAAAAACTTGCAAATGTACAGAATGTCCTCTATTTACAAACATATCATATTCTGCAAGTTCAAAACTTAAATTTGTAACTTGAAATTTAATCTTAAACCAAATACATTATATATATACTGTATAATACATGTTAATGATTGGATCAGTTAATAGTATCTTACCAAAAAATAAATATTCAATTATTTGATTAGAATTAATAAGATGAAGCTTTTTGCTGGAAGTTCTGCCATCTTGAAATACTATGCTAACACACTAAAATAATATATTTTGCACTATATTTGTTGACAAACCAGTTGCCATCATCATCTTTTAAATTGAATATAATTTTGAAAATAAAATAACAAGTTTGGATGTGCAAAAATTTGTAATTAGAAGGCTTTCTGTACTAAAGAAACCTAATTGAATTTATTGATGAACTTATAAATATAGTAGACTCCCTGTTAACCAGCCTCTATAGGATTGGACCTCAGGTTGTATAAAATGAATGATCAGTTAATTCATAAACACATGGAAATTGCCAGTTATAGGTTGTATATCAAACGGAAAATATATAGTATATATATAGTTTCTTTAATTTGCAATTTATAAATTTTATCTAAATAAATGCTGTTTAGATTAAAAAAAAAAATAGGTAATCTTTCATTTGCCATCATGATTTAAATTCATTTTTTGAAGCAAAACTACAAAATCATGCCAATTTCTGCTAAGAATTACTTAAATAGCACTTGAATCATCTTGGTATTTGATATATCTTATCATAATTTCAAACACTTTCTTTCTTTTTGAATAACTTATTGTTTTTTCATTTTTATTTCTGCCCATAGCTTGACAAAAATGTGGCTGGTTAAAGTGAGACTGGATAAGACGGAGTCTACTATACCAAAAATCTAAATTTTAGATTTTATTTACACAATTTTTGACAAGAAACTTGCAAAATGCATTGCCAGATTATCTAAGTACTAGCAAAAATCTTATATTTGAATCACTATAAGTTTACTTTCATATTTTAATTTTGAACACATTGTTCAGCAGAAATATAATTTAATAATAACTAACAAAAATACCATTAAAAATTGTAATTAGTAAACTTTTCATTTTTCTCTTATAGAGTATATATTGAAAAAGGATAGTATTTATAAATAACACATTTAGAGATGAACCATATTTTAAGACCTCACAGCATTATAATCTTAAAGCCGATGATTTGCACTCATGCAGCACATTGAAAGGAATTTTCACACACAGTATAATTGTAAAGAGAAACCATCATCAAAATGCACTTTGTACTTTTATTGTACTCAATTGACAGATATCATTTAACTGTTGCAATATAGATTTTTTTTTTTTAATAGGCAATAGAAAAGCATTAAGCAGCTTAATTAGCATATTCTATTGTCTTACAACAATAAAAAGTTGGGTGGTGGTATTATAACAAGTGCAGTTTTGTGTTGTTCATTTGTAACTTACATTAAATTCCTTTCTTACAGTTATAACCATTTAATGTTTTGTCTGTGTAACTTCTTCAAAAATGGCTGAATTATCAGCATACATCATTTATTTACTACTATTCAAGGATTTAGAATCAATATACATTTTCAAAATTGGAATATACAGAAGACTGCCAATTCCTGTTTTGTTCTTTTGTAATAATTGAGGAAGTTTAAGTGATATTTTTATATAAAATGTTCAAGCACACAATTCTATTATTATTATTTTTCTCTATGTTACAAAAGCAGCAATTTTTAGCTAGAAACAGTGGAATGTGTAAATTTCAAGATATGTATTAAACTGGAATTATCAACTGTAAATATTCCAGATAAATGAAAAATAAAATATTAAAACTAAATATAAATAATAATAAAATTATATAAAAATATATTAAAAAAATTAATAATAACCACAATTAATTCATAAAAATCTTCCTTACTTTTAAATGTGCAATATTTGAATTAAAACTGTTGGGGAAAGACTCCTAATTTGTTAAAATACCGCACATCGTGACATCATGTCAATATCCATTCATTTAGCAAATTGCAGTGATGGATATCATCTTATTTATTTAATCAGAATATGTGATTCACATGATAAAATGTTCCATCAGAGACTTTCTACAGAGGTAGTTATGCTTTCAATTCACAGACTGATGCTGTCCAGGAAGTAATATACCAATTAATTTGTATTCAATAAATTGGTACACATTTTAATTCTTAAATAAGAATATCATCTCTCAAGCATACAGGAATTGATACACTTGATAAAAATTCCATTAATGCTTAAAGAGGAAATATATGCTGCATATAAAAAAACTGCAGCTGTATAAAAAATAAAAAGTCATATGTACAACAAACACATCAAATATTGCATATTCTAAAATAAGAAAGTACTATATCTTAGCCTATTAAAAAATTTACAATTAATGAAATTAAATAGTAATAAAATACATACAGGTTATAACTTTCTTCTACTGGATAAGATAAGAGTTTAATAATTAGAATAGCAGTTTTTTTATTATTATATATGTCTTCTTTTCGACTACAGTAAATAAATATTTCAAATATCGATTTTAATTCTGACTATATATATTGTATAATATATAATCCCATAATTTGGGATTTAATGTAAAATATGAAAAATTTGTAAGTAAAAATTAAATTTATAAAGATTATTAAGTTTGTAAATACATTAGAGACAATTATGTCATTAGTTAATTGGCACCTAGGGTTTTACTATTATTAAGTAGCTGCCGTTGTTTTATTCTCTCTCACATATCTTTTTGCATTTTTAAAAATATGTTAGAAATTAATATGACAGTTAGAATAATCTAAACATAAAGAAAAAAGTAACATATTTTAAAATTATATTTAAAATTTTCATAAGTAATAAATATCACTTGCAGCTCTGGTTTCAAACAGAAACAATTGAAGATTACCAATAATTTTGCAATATAATGCTTCTTTAATCCTAATTACTTGGAAAGATCATATTATCTAGATCAAGGGCTGGCAAACTGTAGCTAACGAGCCAAATGCAGCTCTTTGGATACATACATGTGGCTCTGAAATAAAAATGAAACTATCACAGAAGAACTGGAAGAAGAAAAATACAATCTGATTTCACAGCATAAGCAGACTGCTATAAAAGATCTACAGAAGGCAAATTCAATGATTTTTAATATTTGGAATTGTCTTCTAGACTCATATCATGAGTTGAAAAAATTTGCATTTGGTGTTCTCAGTATCTTTGGGTCTATATATTTATATGAGCAATTGTTTTCTAACATGAATTCATTAAATGTAAATTGAGAAGCCAAATTACTGATAGCAATTGTGCCTTAAATTGTAAAAATAATTTAAGGCTCTCAAACAAAATAATATAATTTGTAAAAATATATTTATAGCGCTCAAACAATTTTTAAATTGTTATGAAGGATAGGTTTGGCTCTTCAGTCTCAAAAGTTTGCCAATCCTTGATCTAGATTACTGTAGGTAATCAATACATGCAAGTGATGATTATTAACAATTAATATTATAATAAAAAAAAACATTTCTAATATCAGTAATTATAAAATCCTTAAAATTTATGAAGTTATTAATATAAAAACTGTTAGTTGTATTTTCATCAATATTGTATTAAAATAGCATTGTAGAATATTTATAAACTTTCATACAAAAGAAAAATTAATTAAGTCAGACAGATCACTATAAGATATTTGGCATTACGGTAGCTTGATCTATTGACTTTTGTATTAGAATTCAGAAAAATACACATCTCTGTATAAGATCCTATTAGCTGCATTCTTAATTTAGTTAGATCTAAACTGCAGATTTTATAAAAATATACAAAATGTAAAACCAAATTATTTACAATAATCAAAATCTAATAAACATTAGATTAAACTTGATCTTCCAGTCATTTACATATTTTTGTACATATACAAATAACAGTTTTTTAATTTTAAAGATTTTATGATGACTCCATAAATATATTATTATAACTGAAGATATAAAAATATATCAAACAAATATAATAAACATAACAATAACAAATAATCTTTTATATATGTAAATAATAAATCTCATTGTTTACAAATTATGATTAATATATTATTTAATAGCTAATTAATGCTTCCACATTATTAAATTAGTCTTGCTTTGTTTCCTTGTTCAGATTTTCTTTGTTAGAAACGGTTGCCTTGCTTGCTACTAATTTGGCCTGTTTTTTTTCTTTTCGTCTCACTTGGAAAAACACCACCAGCCTACAAGCCAACATCAAGGCAAAAACAATAGAAGGTGCTGTACGTTCAAATTTATCTTCCATTATAGTATGAGTATAGAATGCACCAGCCATCATTATTAAAAGAAGAACATTAGCCAATTGCTTTATCATTCCTATAATCAAGAAATTAAAATTAATAATTCTAAATATCCATGATTTTTTATAATAATGAAATTCTTTAGTTTAAGAAATTCAGATTATTATGTGTCTATATTATTAAAATATCTTACCAGGTATAAAAACAAGTATAGTACCACATATTACTTCAGTCCAACCAACAGTTATCCTATAGTACTTTGAAGGTACTTTAAATGCAAATGTTTTTGCCAGCGGAAACACTTTTGCATATTGGACAAAGTTCCGACGCTAGAAAATATTTTTTCAAATAATTATTATATATCATTTTATTAAAAAATTTTAATATTCGTGATTAATAAAAATTAATATTTATAATTATGTAATTACTATTGTTTCCATTGTATTAATTTTGCTTCATTAAAAGTTGTTATTATTTTAGTAGCTATATGCCTGATGTTTGTCCTTGAAAATATAATTAATTTATGAAAAAAACTTCATTTGATAGCATAAATTTTTATGTCATACATTTCTCCTTTTCTAAGAATTTGATTTTTATTTTATAATTAAGATTTAATTTTTAATAAAAATAAACTTGGTATTTTGGACATTCAGAAGTTTAATTTTTAATTCAAAGAAACATTAAAAGTTTCATAAACTTCAATTTTTACATTAATAACTTGATGAAATAGCAGATTTTTGTTTTACTTAAGTTGTATATTATCCATTCTCTAATGTGTATATAAAACTTTTGAATGATATGGCTTGTCTATTATACCATAATTTTAAAGTAATATGCATGCACAAACATTCATTGTTGCTTCAAAATGCACTAGTATATTATAATACAGATAGTACTTAATTTATGATCATGTCATAATTGATAAATCCGGTGATTGGTCAATGCAATTTATATATATAAATGTTTATGCATAATGATCTGCTGCAACAACTGCATGCATTTTGTCTCTGGTTTCTTTAGCTTTGTGTTTGCTAAATCTATTAAGATGCTGTATTATACTAAAATGAATAATAAGTACTGTACAACTGAGAAATATAGGGCTGCACCAAGTGAAGGTGAAAGATGGTGCACAGCATTGTGGTGGCAGGATTTGGGGCAGCATAAAATCCAGGTAAAATCAGAGGCAGATCGTTAATTTTGGAGACCCTGGGCTAATACTGTTTGGGAGCCTACTAAAGTAACTCAAATTAAACTAATGTTGAGAGATGGGCTAAACTAACATGCTTTAAAAGAGCTAGATTTGCACTCCCATTTTGAAATTGCCACATTATTTGGATAATTGACAAATGACAAAAGTATATTTTGATTTTACCGACTACCGACAGGGCAGTATTTACTATTTACTGTCATTTAAAACCACAGAAATCTGTTTTTAAAACTTTGATATTTTATTCAAATCCAATAGTGTTTCAAACCAACGATTTAAACCTTATCTAGGTACTGTTTTGTATAATATATTTTTTCTTAAATTTTTAATTTAAATTGTTTTTTTATTTTTATTTTTTTGACTGCAAAGGGGGCTCTTTGATTGAACAGGGCCCTGGGCTGCAGCCCATAAAGACCATGCCTAAATCTGCACCTGGGTAAAATATATTTATAAAAATATTAACATGGAAGATTAGATATTCCCAGCTGCAACTACTCTTGATGTGGTTCTGGAGAGATATAAGGTATTCTAATTTAAGGCTGCATCGACTTATAACAATCAAAAACTGGTTCTACTCACTGGTTCAAATCAAACTCAATGGTAAGTTAAGGATAATTTGTATCTATTAACAAGTGATCTTTGGCTTATCATAGTTAGCTATTATTTTCATGTTTCATAATCTTAAAACCTCTAAATTATACACAACTTTCATTACTAATTGTAAGACTACATTTCATTTTAAGATAGAATAGTTAGACTCCAGTATATAGCTATTCCTTGACTTATGACAGGGTTCAGTTGAAATCACTAGTCATAAATTTGAAATATGCTGCCTATCCTAATATTCATTATAGTACAATAGAGTAGAAATTCTCACACTTTTGTAATTGCACACCCCTTTATCAGTAAAAAAAAAATAGCCTACAACCCTTTTATCAGTAAATAATAATTGCATACATTCCATATAATAGTAGTAAGTCTTCCCTTTTCCCATATCTTGAAAATCTGCATTTTGTACACAATTTATAAATTCATATTAAAATCTGATTAATTAAGACACACCTTTCATTTTGTTTTACTTTTTATATTTGATAGGTAGAATTATTACTGTATTGAAATCAAGCATAGATTCCTTAATTTTTTTTTGTTTGTTAAATACAAAATTTTATTTCTGATATCAAAAATATTTAAAATTACTAGCAATACATATAAAATGAAAAACAATTATACAGAATACTGTATTAAAAATTTATTAAACACTGTTAGATGTAATTATAAAATATATCAAATTAGATATAGATCATATTTCATAAAAAATGGGTCTCTCTATATAAAGTTTAATATCATCTAAACAGTTTTTTTTAAATCATATGTCTAAAATATGGCATAAAGTTTCTATATATATATATATATTAAGAAAATTTATACCATTTATACCATATTTGAGTACATTAGACAGAGTAAATAATATGAAAAAAAAAACACTAGATATAAGTTAACAAAAAAGATTAAATAAGAATGCTTACAATCTCTCGATGCATATCTCTATTGATACTTGGTGTTAACTTCATAGAGCCTACGAAGATAAAAAACAATCCCAGAAATATAGAAAGGGTCGTTAATACGATAGAACCCATTTTATATAATCAAAATAGGATGACGATGATCAAAACAAATACAAAAATTCGGTGAAAAAAGGAGCGAGAAAGTCCATCTTCCCAACACAATCTTTGATACCTTCTCCAGCTATCAGTATCACGTGACACTAGCACACTGAATATAAAAAAAAAAAAAAACAAATTTCTTATTGGATCAAATCGAATTTTGAAAAAAACCTAATTACAAAATCACATGACTAATTTTAAAAACTTCCTTGTGTAGATGTTTATTGCAGTAATTATATTAATTAAATATTTAATATTTAAATTACAATACTGTATAACGAAAAATAAAATAGCATAATGCGAAGCCTATTTAATAAATATTTTACTAACCAGAATTACGTAATATTTGTTATATAATATATAAAATTATATATTCATCATTTTTAGTTCTTATTTTTAACGAAATTGTGTAAGTGGTGGGATTATATACATACAGTATTTTTCTGTGGTCTTTACGCTACTTTTCACTCAATGAGTAAAGTATTAAGATTAGGTCTTGAGATTAGTTAGTTTGGTTAAGCCGCCATATCACACGAGGGATATTCTATATCTTGCGGCGGCCACTTATAGAGCCCATTACAGGTTGGCCAACACCTATGTTGGGGTCAACCGGATGATTGAAGTATGGGCTTCAATGGGCTGACCGGGTCCGAACCCCACCTGGAAAAATGGAGGTGTGAGACCGCATTTGAACCTGGTTCTCCAGGGTGGTGGCTTTGATTTACGCCAAAGCTTACCACGCGGTCATACGGTTTATTGTGTAAGTTATGATTCCGTGGTTGATAAAAATATTGAAGACTTAACTGACTCCATTTTTATAAATAAACAACTTTAATATAACAAACACAATTAAAAAAATACAGTTCCAGAGAGCGAGGTAGTTTCGACTTCGGATAATTGCTATTTTACACCCGCATTTCTTGGTCAGCCGTCTCCGGCGAAAACAAAGAAAAAATTGTTCTCCTCGGAACTACTTGGACCCCTTTTTTGTATCATACCGCGCAAAGGTTGAAGGTTGAAACAATTTCTCTTCAAGAAATAGTTCCCAAGTGACCGCCACAGTCGGCCGGATTGGCCGCGTGGAAACGCTTTCCACTCCAGAGGACCCGGGTTCGAGTCTCGGGTCCCACCCCTTGAAAATATTTATGGCTTTCCACTCTGAGGACCCGGGTTCGAATCTCGGGTCCCACCCCTTGAAAATATTTATCGTGGGGTCCGGGCCCAGCCTGTCAATCCCCGTCCTCCACAATCCGGCTGACCCAGTACCCGGGTTCGAGTCTCGGGTCCCACCCCTTGAAAATATTTATCATGGGACCCGGGTTCGATCTCGGGTCCCACCCCTTGAAAATATTTATCATGGGGGCGGGTTCGAATCCCGGGTCCCACCCCTTGAAAATATTTATCATGGGGTTGGGTTCGAATCTCGGGTCCCACCCCTTGAAAATATTTATCATGGGGTCGGGTTCGAATCTCGGGTCCCACTCCTTGAAAATATTTATCATGGGGTCCAGGTTCGAATCTTGGGTCCCACCCCTTGAAAATATTTATCATGGGGTCCGGGCCCAGCCCGTCGATCCCCTATCTCCACAATCCGACTGACCCTTCCGCAGGGGTGGGCAGCCTTTGGACCGGGTCCCACCCCTTGAAAATATTTATCATAGGGTCCGGGCCCGGCCCATTGATCCCCGTCCTCCACAATCCGGCTGACCCCTCCGCAGAGGTGGGCCTGGTCCCACCCCTTGAAAATATTTATCATGGGGTCCGGGCCCGGCCCGTCCCACCCCTTGAAAATATTTATCATGGAGTCCGGGCCCGGCCCGTCGTCCCCTTGAAAATATTTATCATGGGGTCCGGGCCCGGCCCGTCGATCCAGGCTTTCCACTCTGAGGACCCGGGTTCGAATCTCGGGTCCCACCCCTTGAAAATATTTATCGTGGGGTCCGGGCCCAGCCTGTCAATCCCCGTCCTCCACAATCCGGCTGACCCAGGATTCGGGTTCGAATCCCGGGTCCCACCCCTTGAAAATATTTATCATGGGGCGTGTTTGAGTCACGGGTCCCCCTTGAAAATATTTATCATGGGGTCCAATCACTGGGATTGGCCGCGTGGAAACGCTTCGGCTTTCCATTCTGGAGGACCCGGGGTACAGTCTCGGGTCCCACCCCTTGAAAATCAAATCATGGGGTCCGGGCGCCGGATAGGCCGCGTGGAAACGCTTCGGCTTTCCACTCTGGAGGACCCGGGTTCGGGATTGGTCGCGTGGAAACGCTTCGGCTTTCCACTCTGGAGGACCAGGGTTCGAATATCGGGTCCCACCCCTTGAAAATATTTATCATGGGGTCCGGGCCCGGTAGGGTCCCACCCCTTGAAAATATTTATCATGGGGTCCGGGCCCGGCCCGCTGGTCCCACCCCTTGAAAATATTTATCATGGGGTCCGGGCCCGGCCCGTCATTCCCGTCCTCCACAATCCGGCTGATCCCTCCGCAGGAGTGGGCAGCCTGTGGAAGGGCTTGTTTAAAAAAAAAAAAAAAAATTGATTTCAAGAATAGTAATAGTAGGATAAATTATTATATCTGGTTCTCAAGTGGAAAACCGAAGCCTGTCCATCATGAATGGTATCCATGCGGCCAATTCGATCGATCCCCTGGTGGAGTCAGCCATCAGCTGGAGGATCTGATTCAACAATTGGATCTGGAAACTTCCTGAAAAGTCTGGAGGTATGGAATCCAAGAATATAATCTGGATCTTTGGCTGACGGTATCTCTGGTTTGGTAAATTTCGAATTATGAACTCTTTTGATTTATAAACTTCATAAACGTGTTATGCTATGAACACGGGACACTTTATTTTGTATTTTCTGAACATTTAATAAATTTTAATACAACATTTTTATAGTAGGAAAATAGATTATGAGAAAATATTACTATAGTTACACTTGATATTATTTAATTATCTTACTAATACATTTTATATAATTGAAAAAAGTTGACAATTTTTTCCTCTAACATTTTTCCAAATTACTGTATAGTAATTTATCTAGAAGAAAAGTTCATCCTCGGAACAATCAAGATCATAATTCAGATATTTAAAAAAATTGTCGTAGAAAAACATATTGATATATAAAAAAATCTTAGATGTGATTCTTTAATATTTAACAATTTTATTAATATAAGTAATAATAATATTGTTTCATAAGAGAATTCAAATAACATTTAAAAATATGCATTAACAACTATCTTCATCAAAACTCTTGTTTTAATTTTAAAAATCATATTTTCGATTTGTCATGATAGTTTTCTTATTTTTTTAAGCTTCATTTTCATTCTTTCAATATTTCGCCATCGGATCTTGTTTCACTTGAACATGCTCCATGCTACTATGCAAAAATAATCTTTAAATATTTCAATAAAAATTTGTTTCAATTTTCGTAAAATCGTATTAATATAATCTTAAAATAATCCTGTGATGAAAATAAATCACGTATTGACGCTATATTAGACAAATCTTTTAAAAAAAGTTTGGTTCCTTGTTTGGGCATTTTTTAAAATATTTTAACAATATATTTACGGAGAATATAATCAAGCATAATGCTCTCTACTTTTAAAAATACTTCAACCTATATGTAATATAATAATAAAGTTTATTAACATATTTATATTATTACTCATATGAACATGCAATGCAGAGGACCTTCATGGCTAATCGCTTCAATTCGGCTTTTAAAACTTTTAGATATCTTTAAAGAAAAACAGAAATGTTGTGGCTTGCAGAGTTATCGTAGAACAATTTATGTATATTCATTTTATTCGAAATGCGCATCATTTATGAAATTATTTGCGTTACCTTATTGTACCGTTTGGTTTCCTTATCACTATAGTAAATAGATATAATTCAGCTTTCCGGAAGCTATATTAACCAACTCCATTTTCTGTTCTAATCATGTACTAAAGTTGATTGAAATTTACAGAAAGGTTTTAATCAGTTTGGCTTGTGACCAGTGGCGGAACTACAATGCGCTGGATCTCGCAACGCAGGGGCCCAAATCCTGTTTATCTATAAAAATATAAATTATATTTTAAATTAACAACATAATACAATAAAAATTAAATGTACTATGAAAAGAGTGAAACTTCATTGTATCAGAGCAGTAGGTCGTATGATTTTGCAAATTTAAATTCCAGGAAGAAGAATTTTAAATATATTTTCTTTTGATATTTACAATTGTGTTTTAAAATTTAAATGATGCAATTTTGTTATTTTTTAATAAAAATATCTACATAATATTTTGTCGGGAGGCCAAAAATTTCAAGTTCCGCCACTGCTTCTGGCAAGCACAATTTGCGTGAGTGCCAAAGATGGTGAATTAGAATTGAAAGAAAAAGTATGACTGTATTCAACCATCTATCATGAAAAAATTTAGAGCTAATTAGACAATGCACGAATTATCTTTTTTTTTGTCAACAGATGACGCCAAACTCCATTCTGGAAGTCGGCCGGATTGGCCGCGTGGAAACGCTTCGGCTTTCCACTCTGGAGGACCCGGGTTCGAGTCTCGGGTCCCACCCCTTGAAAATATTTATCATGGGGTCCGGGCCCGGCCCGTCATAAACTTAATTTGCACAAAAGTTTTGTTTATAATTTGAAAAGTTTGTAACTTGGAAATCATTGTTACATGGCTCTTAGAAATACTGAAATCACTGTATATATATTGTATTTTGTAATATATCTTGCAGTTGAACCAGTTATGAGTTTCTTATTTCACAAATTTTAATAAAAAGTTCTGATTATAAAATGAAGTTTTTTGGTGTAATCTCCACTATCTTGAAATTCTATCATAATATGTTAAGTAACTGTGTAGGTTTATATTATATTTATTGTTAGACCATTCTGTTATCATAATAATTAAAATTATTGAAGAGTTTTTGATATTTTCTAAAATTTTACAATGAAATTATATGTTAATAAGTATAAAAGTTCATAAGAATATTTATAACTTAAGCATTTGTAGTATTTAGTTTATTATAAGATAAAATATGATTTTATAGTTCATGCAGAAAAAAATATTGGTTTTGTATAATTTTCTCATAATTTTATATCAATATTCTGAAAGCTTATTTTTCCCAAAGATAAAAATAAGTTTTATATTTTATAATTATAATATTTGATATCTTTACTCTAATGAATAATTATTATTTATCTGTTATTATATAATAAAATTCTTTTTACTTTCATATTAGAATCTGATGATTCACTTTCTAACATTGTTGATTTTTTTATTAATTTTAATTTTATTGATAGCAATTCTGAAGCTACATATATAGAAACCATGGGAATTTTCTAACACATTTCCTGTTTATACTAATCCTTTAATTCTCCCTTGAAATATGATCAACAATGTGATAATTCCCTCCTGAATGAAACTCTTAAAAAATATGTTTTCAATGTTAAACAGATGAATTTGCAATGTAGAAAAAGGTAGAATATTTTTCTATTCTCTACATACATCAGTGTTTCCCAAATTTTCAGTACCCACATCCCTTTTTTAAAATTTTAGTAACACCAGCATGTAACTCCTCTCAGGCAAATGCAATTTGGGAGAAGTTATGATAATATTTTATTGAACACAAATAATTATAAAAATATGTAAATATACATTTTTACATTTGAATTATAATAAATTACAGATATGAAACTTTGTGAATTAAGACCAAATAGAAATTAAAAAAAGAGATAAATCAAAACAAAAAAAATGTCTCATACTCACTAAAGACTTTTCACATATCCCCATGAGTACATATATAAAGCTTTAGGAAACATTGTTCAAAATCAATTACTTTTTATAACATAATTTCTATCATATCTATGCTGATTGATGATAAAATATTCTTTTCTTTTTACATGATGTTTCTGACTTAATAAACTTCTGATGTTTCTTGAGTAAATCTTTGAGTAATAAATCCTTTATCTCAACTCCATTTCCACCATTCATTTTGAACAGAAACAGATTCAAATCAATCTTATCAATTTTCACCTAAATGATAATTTTATATACATTCCCTAAAACAGTCTTATCTTCCATATAAAATCCATCCATATTTTTATCATCTAAATAATGTGCAAGTAGTCCTCAACTTACAACGATTCACACTTATGATGGCCAAACATTATTAATAAAATTTATCTAATTCAACTTTGCTGCTTACAATATGCATACATATACCACATTGCTTTAGTATAACATTGCAGCGTTGCCATTAGTTGCCAAGCAAAGCCTTATTATTGTATCTCTTCCAACAATCTATATGATCTCTTTGTAACTCTGATGAAAATTCCAATATAAAAAAGAAGGTGAGGAAAGCTTTAAGTTTAATCCTTTTAAGTTAAGTAGAAACCAAATTTATGAAAATATTAAAACAGAAATCAAACAAATCAAGAATTAAAAAAATCCTCGACTTATGACAGAGACATTGGAATGGAACCCTGTTATAAGTTGATCCTCAACTTACATCAGAATCAACTTATGATGGAATGAAACCGCATCGTAAGTTGAGGACTACTTGTACTCAATATCTTGTTTATTCTTAACAATAATCTTATAGTAAAAGAAAGAATCTAGCTTTCAAGGCAAAATACAGAGAATATATATATTAAAAACAAACTTTAAAAATATGGCATCAAATTATTTATTGTTACATGATATTAGTTACATGTGATACACATATTAGTCACATGTTAAAAACAGAGGTGTATAGTGGGAAAACTGAAACTTTAGGAATTATAGACATTCTGAAAGTATTACTTGTTATCTATCTGGAAAAAGGGAATATTATATTCATGGATAGATTTTAAAATTCAGCAATAGTTTTCAACTTTTTATGGGGAAAAATTATAACAGCTATCAGAACAACAGTCAAGAATTACTGTGATATGAAGTTTAAAAAACCTAAACACAAATCAATTTTCAAAAGCACAGAAAGAGAAATCACATTCTGTGCTTAAAATGAAAGGATTATAAAAATGTATTGGTTTTGTCAACCTATCATAAAGCAACATCTTTAAATATTTATATTCAAACAAAATAAAGCTTAATTATCAAATCATTTGAGATTACAGTAAAAATAATTATTTTTACTTACAAACAGTTATTGCAGATGAGTTTATTTATTACAACAATTTATTGTAATACTAGTCACAAAAGCATATTCTTAGTAATGATTTATAAATAAATAACACTACCATAAAAGAGAAAACACTACAGTCTCACTAAATATATGCAAGAAATTAATGAAATGCTTTTTACAAAAGCAGGAATTGCAAATAAGTCCAAAGAACAACCCACTGAAGTATTGCAGACAATAGATTCTAAGGATTGTATTTTATCAAAAAAGGTTCCATGGAAAAACGAAATATTATTCTTGACAAATCTGTAAAGTGTGTTCAATAAGGTGAAGTCAGAGCATTGGAAAAAATTATTTCTTGGGTATTCCATCAATATAATGTTCCACTTTGCATACTTAATTGTTTTGAATTACACACAACTGTGAATAGATTATAAATGATTACACATTTATATACAGTACTGTAGAAAAAATTTCAGTATTGAAATATATTTCTGTATACAGTCAAACCTCTGTTCACAAACTTAATTCGTTCCTGAAGGTTATTCATAAACTGAAACTATTTTCCCCATATAAATTAATGTAAAATAGATTAATCTGTTTGTGGATCCCAGATGATTGCTTATTTAAACTTTTACAACAGTACTTTGTGATAAGTACTTAACACAGAATCAATGGAAACCATTAAATCTATCACAAAAAAGATAAACACAACACTAAGAAGAGGAAACCATTAAATCTATCACAAAAAAGATAAAAACAACACTTGTAAGCAGATCAAATATAGACGAAAACTTACGGTAATTTAGTTTTACTGTATCTGTATGGAGGAGAGTTGATGGCATAAGTGGAAGGTGGTGAGGAAGTAAAATGTTATTATTTGTAAGGGATTTTTTTTTTTCTGTCTATTGGCAGCACTTGATTGCTTCAGCTCCACTCAACTTCTGTTTCACTAAAAAGTTGTTCAGTGTGATTTGTTTTTGTCTATATTTAAAAATGTTTCTCAAGTGACACATGGCATTATCATTTAAAAAGTTTATGTTGATGGTGTCTCAAGTTCATGTTAATAACTTGAGATACAGTATGTCATCTGAGACTCTTTGTGTTCGGAAAATTTGTTTATAAACCGAATTTCATTATCTAAGGTGTTCTTGAACTGAAGTTCGACTGTATTGTATAGAGATTTTTTTTTTTGAAAATTAGAAAAGTAAAAACTCTTTCAAATCTAAATATGACTCACTTTATATGTAATTCAAATAACCATTTCCAATAAAGAACAATGAAAAAAATAAGAAAAAATATAAAAATGCTTTCCCATATTAGAAAATTATACAATTTGCAAATTTCATATTAAATAAACATTTTATTTATTTATTATTTTATTATACAAATTTTATTTATAAATAAAATTTAAAACTAGTCCTGGATAAAGTAAACTATACCCTTTTCAGTGAAAGATGAGCTGCCTTATATAGTAAAGAGCTTATGTATTGCAAAGGTCAATTCATCCAATAGAATAACCGGTTTCTATTTCTTTCATCCAATAGCAGTTTACTTTTTATCATCCCTAATAATTTGAAATGTTTGTTCTTTTAAAAATTGCTAAATTAATACTTTACATTTGAAGGTTACACTACTAAATATTAAATTAAATCTTTAATCGCTTAAAATTAAATAAATACAACGAATGACGTCATCGTCCTTTAGTATTTAGCAGTAATGGCGGAAAAGACAGTTGTTGGTAAGCGAGAGAAATATGGTTCAGTCAAGCTATAAATACTATTTTAAATGTATATAAGTAATTTAAAAGGCAGAAATCTTAGGAGATAACATATTCAACGATACTTCACTCGATATTCTTATTTCTGCATCGACCATTAAAAGAATTGTAACGAAGGAAGCAACACAGCGGATGATGATCTGGAAATGGAAAACACGCCAGTTAAATTGTCAACACTTGGAAAGGAAAGGCATTTTAGTTTTTAAAAAAGTAAAGATTAAAATATTTTAATGTAATTACTATGTTTTTAAATCAAACATCAAATCGAAAATGATGATAAGTTCTCTATTGCGATCCGTTTTACACCGTATCGCTTATCGTTAACCCTAACTGAAAAGACTAGTCCATCATCTAATTTGGCATTGAAAGTTCTTCTTTCGTTGAAAAAGGTATAGATTAATTTTATTTTGATAGTTTCTACACCAATCAGATGCAAGAAATAGTATTTCCCTTGTCAAATGAAGAGTTCAGTTTCGTTTTGAACCTTCTCTTCAGTTTGACATAATTGGAAAATTTAAAGAAAGTAGGAGTAAAGAAAGCAAAGAAAGGGGTTTTAAACAGTTTGCACAGTCTTGCTCTGGCTCTGGTTGTGGCTCTCTTCTGGATGTGGCTCAGCTCATCCTTCTTCACTTCTCCTCTTCAACTATGTCCGTGGTGTCATTGTCTTTCAGTTCGTCGTATTTTTGTCTTCAGTTCAAGAAACTAAAGGAAATATTATTTGGAAAAGAAACTAAAGAAAATATAAAGAAACGAAGAAAAAAGATTCACTCATGGATATGTTAATGGGTCTATCTGTCTTTCTGGTGTTTAACTACACAAAACCCTCGTTAAGGTTAGGATTAGGTTTTATCTTTGTATTTTCGTTATCTTTATTCTGTTCTATTTGTTTTTGATTCATGTTATATTTGTTTTTATTTTTATTATTATTATTGTTATATTAAATATATTATATAGTTATATATAGTTTAGTTGTCGATTGTTTCCGCATTTCTCACTTCACTTCCGGACCTTTGACTCATCGCTTATCCATACCGCTGACAGTTTATCGCCCATAATACTGACGTGCACTCATTTAGATATTCTACACCATGCTGGAGAACACGGTCTAAACTGCTTCCTGTTCAACATTAGAAATGGGAGCACACTCAGCTTTTCGATATTCTCTGATACCACAATTCGGTATCAGAAATTCGTCAAAAGACTCCCCAAGGACCCCACAAATTTGTTTTCAAAAGTGGGGTAATGCGAACATTCTATGGGGTAAAACGAACATCCAGTGGGGATAAAGCAGATATCTAGCGGGATAAACTGAACATCCCGTAAGGTATTCAATATCATAGATTTGAACCGTTATAATCTCCATCAATTTTTTAAAAAACCCCAAAATAAAAATATAAATATTAAATAATTTAGATAAATAATGTGCTTTTTATGTTTTCATTTAAAGTTTTGTATATATAAAGTATAACTTATATTTGTATTATAAGTTTTGTATAATAAATGCATATATTTGTTTCATTTTTATCTGTATAATTTATATAAATTGTTAGCAAGGAAGATATAATATTTTGCAAAGAACAATTTATAGAAATTATTATAGAAATTTAATACGTCACTAATAATAATAACTTAATGAGACATTCACTGAATATTGTTAAAACATGAACCGATACATAATGTAATGCTAAAAACAGAATTCAATGATTTTTATGAATGGGCTAAATAAAGATATCTTTTGAATAATTCTATCCATAATCCATAATTAGAAATGCTGAAAATAGAAAACATCGAAAATTCCTTTAAAATATATTTATCGACATGTCATATCGAGAAAAACACATTTCCTTAAAACTTTTGATGATAAAAGATTCAAGGAATTTTCTTTAAATGTATTTATTAAAGAAAATAATTATATTGAATATTGTATATTTATAGACTTGTTTCTTTATTTTCAGTTGTAGAAGCAGTTGGACCAAGAAACCGCGAAACTGTAGCAGTTTTTGGGCAAATTGGTTATGGTGCAGGTTTGCTAATTCTGCCTGGACTGGCATGGTTGTTGAAAGATTGGCATTATTTGCAAATGTGTTGCATATTTCCATCTATAATTCTATTAATATTTTGGAGGTAAATTGATCTTGAAAGCAGTCATTTTAATCACAGATCTAAAAATGTATTTTTAATATTTTATGAATTTTGGAATAGGTTTATACCAGAATCTCCCAGATGGCTTTTGACTCAAGGCAAATTATGCGAAGCGGAAATAGTTTTACGAAATGTAATGAAGATAAACAGAAAAGATACAGTTAATTTGACTGAATCTGTCAAAATTTTAACTTCCAACATAAATACAGTAAGTTTATTTATGAATTAATATATAGTAATAAAAGAAACACAGCAGAAAATTCATTTTTAGAGCAGTTCTATTTTAAGTTTTGATAGTTAAAGTAGTTTGATACTTTTTCAATAATAATGACAAATTTTAAAAACTGGCGCATAACCGCGATGGAAATATGTTATTTTCTATCTTACACAATCCTTATTAAATTTATATGCCTCACACTTCTGAAAGTTTTCTTAGGAAGGTGAAGTCTCCATACGCTGAATCTCATTCTGCACTTGATGATGATCTTTACTGTGCAGTTTTACGTCGCTTCTCACAGTGTAGGTACTAAATTGCAGTGTATTCCAGTTACCACCATGGCTGCTCATATATCTAATGAGATTAGTCGTCAGGTAGAATATCGAGTTCAAAAGGTTGGGCCTGTATCTCATCTGAAAAGATTTCGAAGTGTTGATCCGGGTTTAATTCACGAACCTGGAATCTCCAAAGCGGAAGCACAACAGGCTTTCACCGCTGCCATCCGGTCGACTTCATCTGATATTTGATTTCACTAGGATGTGAGCCAACCATATTTAATATTAGAAAATTGTATTTTATTATTATTATGTTTTATGTGTATTTAAATAGCCTTT
Source organism: Olivierus martensii (assembly GCA_000484575.1). Taxonomy (NCBI): domain Eukaryota; kingdom Metazoa; phylum Arthropoda; class Arachnida; order Scorpiones; family Buthidae; genus Olivierus; species Olivierus martensii. The sequence goes on from AYEL01039550.1 coordinate 48,675, forward strand.
CACCGCTGTCATCCGGTCGACTTCATCTGATATTTGATTTCACTAGGATGTGAGACAACCATATTTAATATTAGAAAATTGTATTTTATTATTATTATGTTTTATGTGTATTTAATATCATTTAATTGCTATAGATTTTATTCAGTCAGAAATATGTGATTTTATAAATCTTACAATATTAATTGTGAAATAATATTTTACAGAATATCAGAAAAAATTATTCTATCAAAGATCTGTTTATTAATAAAGAAATGACAAAGATATCTATTATTTTGTACATCAGTTGGTAAGTGAATATTTTCGGATTTTAACTTTTCATTTTAATTTCAATCTTTACATATCCATTTGTGCAATACGTTTATCATCTCTCAGCTTATCATAAATTTTTATCTATGTTTATAAATGTTTTTATAATTTAATATATTTGTATATATTTAGACAGTACTAGCAAAATGAATTACAATACAAGGGTTGATGGCATTAAAAGGATACTCGTCGGTCGGATGGTCATGGTGAAATGGTGCTTTGCGATCATACCGAAATTAAATAATTTGGAAAAATATGAGAAAAGACAAAGAACAAAATTCGAATTGTACTGTCAAAATTATTTCTAAATAATTTTGTATTACAAAATTTATATTGATGGAATGAAAATACTTGGCATTTTTGTATATAAATAGTAGATGGGCGTTGAAATATTGCGTAATGAGTTAAAAGTTGATTTATCATATCACTGAAAATTTTTTCTAAAATTGCTTTAAGTATAATAACAATAAATTGAAAAATGATTTGTCAGAGCAAAAATAAAAAATGTGAATGTGAATTTAAAAAAAAAATCAGGAAGACAAGGAAAGTCTTCTTTAAACATATTTCTTGGAAATTTTCAGAAATTATGTTAAAAATATACTTATGAAAATTATTTTTAAAAAAAAAAAAAAAAATCAAGAAGACAAGGAAAGTCTTCTTTAAATATATTTCTTGGAAATTTTCAGAAATTATGTTAAAAATATACTTATGAAAATTATTTTTACTATGAAGAATGTGAATGTTTATCTAAACACTACTGTTCGATGAAATAATTAAAACGGCATTCAGTGTCAATATATGGACTGTTTGTTTTGAAAGTGGTGTAAGTCCATTTTTAAAAAAATTGAAATATTACATTAATTTAGTGTAAACTTTTTATTTATGTAATATCTCGTTGTTTTAAAAAAAGGACTTACACCTCTTTCAAAATAAACGGTCCATATATAATTAAATGTTTGGGCATTCAAAGATAGTTTGGTTGTCTAAGAACTCGCAACAACTTATACACGGAAGTTTTTCTACGTATACGCTGACTTGCCAACCAATTAAATGTTTGGGCATTCAAAGATAGTTTGGTTGTCTAATGTGGAGGCCGCCGGCTCGCACGTAGGACCCGAAGACGATATCGACAGGCGTTGGCCTGGGAACTAGATAATTCAATAAATAGCGTAAAATTATCAGCTTACAGAGTGGTCAGTCTTTTCACAATTTTATGCTGAAGTGTGCAAGAGTAGCGGTCGATCTAATTCTAAACATTATATTCGATCTTAATATGATGTGAATTAAAGATAAAGGGAACTAGATTATTCAATAACTAGCGTAAAATTATCAGCTTACAGAGTGGTCAAAGTCTTTTCACAATTTTATGCTGAAGTGTGCAAGACTAGCGGTCGATCTAATTCTAAACATTATATTCGATCTTAATATGATGTGAATTAAAGATAAATGCAGATAAAATTGCATTTCAGAATCGTTAAATTCATTCAAATTCATCTGATAAATGTAGTACAATACTATGATTTTAGAAAAAAATAAATTATAATTATATTTAAAAATTTATTATAAAACTTACCTAAAAGAGCGTATTAAAAGATATTATATTTAAGTTGTAGCTTTTTGGCATTTTCTTATGACATTAACCTTAAAATTAAATTTTGCTGCTGTAGTGACTCATAGAAGTTAGAATTTTATACAGTGTCTTCAAAGATTTAAAAAACCGCATCAATTTTTGTGCGTTCCAATTTTCATCAATTAAAATATCATTTAGTGCAATAGCGTCTATATGAATTAGTATATACAGTTATTCTCCCTTGGTTTAGTGAAAAACCTATTACACTCTAAAAGTTTATATCCTCAAAGGTGAAAGGCAGAATGATATTATAAACACGATTTTCTAATTCTTTTGAATTTTGTATGATTACTTAGATATTTGACAGCTTCAGCAACATGAACGTGTGCACGAGAATGACGTAGAGCACTGGAATGACGAAATTATTGCGTCATTTCGAGTCGTCGCTAGAGAGTTCCTCACTTCCAAACGTGAGTGAAGGAAATCTTCTGTATTAACGTCATTCTTTCGCGTTCTACACGTCGAAAATGGCAAATTGGACTCTTAGGCAGCAAGATTAACGTTGGTGATTACTTATATTTAGTCGTTTAATCACTATAAACATAATGCCACACCTTTTATTATGCACGTTCTTTGAAATTGTATCTATGATACAATAATTAAATTTTGTATTAAAAACGTTAAAAATCATAACTTGAAGATCTACTTTCATACCATATTTTTTGGGGTGATTTCTGGATCCCTCACACTGAGTAAAAAAGCTTTGTTTCATTTTTATTTAATCTAAATTTTTTTCTAGATACTATCGAAGTGATTTTGATAAAACAGAGAAAGCAAATCAACCAGCCACGGCCCGGATGTTCGTGATCTGCGCAAGCGTATTAAATGAATATGATGTCATACACATGTGACGCTATTTGGGGAAGGTAAGGGAAGTAACAACTTGCTGAAGCAGATATCTACAAACGCATACGTAGAACATGAGCTGAATAAACAGTCATTCTTCTTCAAGTTCACGTTCGCGTCAAAGCACAATGCATGACGCATGACGCATGTCAATGCGTCAATGTCAATGCTCAATGCTGAAGCTCTATTAAAGAAGATTCAAACTTTATAAAATAGTGCTATATAAATAAATTTGTGCAAATTTTCCGTGAATTATATAACTACAAATCTGAAATTTATGAAATGTAGTAGAGCGTAGTAAAAGAATTATAAATATTACTTAAAACATCTTATTATTGTATTTATATGTTAATTACAGAAAAGTGCACCTTAGGGTCACTTCATTACACTTTTCACATTTTTATGCATCAAAATCAGTCCATTTAAAGTTTTTCGTTTTATAATGAATTTCCTCAGAATAAATAAATCCAAATAAGTTGTTAGCTTAAATGCACACTAAGTATATTAGTTAGGCTACTGTTTAGTTTTTCAACTTTCTGAGGATTTTACATGTTAATCAAAAAAACAACAAATAGTAATCACAATAGAAATATCTCAATTTTTCATAAAACTAGAGGAAACACTTTGCATAACCGTAAATCCAAAGAAATAAAATTGATATAAATATTTGTAATAACTTTTTTATAATTAAGCTTTCAACTATAGTATAGTGAAACCTCTGTATGTTTTTTTTTGAAGTTGAATATGGGTGTGTCTGGTGTTAAAAATAAAAATGAGAATATTTCCATGAGCTTTACAAACCTATTGGAGAAAGAGATGAAGGCAAAAATGAGGAGATAAGGATGAATGTAAGAACTACATATAATGAGTAAATCAGTAAAGAAGAGATTATGAGAGCAGTTGGCAGATTGAAATGTGGCAAGTCTTGGTATAGATGGGGCCACAGCTGAGATGTTGAAGTATGGCTAGAAGTCTATTGTCAAGTGAACATGGTAACCATGCAAACTGTGTTGGATGAAAACTTTGCTTCCAAATGACTGAGATAAATCTGTGATTGTCCCCATCTACAAAAGGAAGGGTGAGAGAAGAGAACACAAAAATTATACGAGTATAAGTTTGCTGAATGTAGTTGGCCTTCCTCCCACATTTACCTTCCCAACTACATTCAGCAAACTTAAGAGTTAATGTAAGAGATCAAATGACAAAATATGAAAACAATGTGGAGTGAAATGGAGTGTAATAGATGCAGTAAGCAACTTTGAGATGGTTTGGTCATGTGGAGCAAATGAGTGAAGAGCAATTAACAAAGTAAGTTTATGTTGGATGTTGGAAGGTAAATGTGAGAGAGGAAGGCCAAGGAAAGAGTGGAGAGAATAAGTGGATGAATATTTGAGGAAATTTGAGTTTTGAAGTGTTTATAAGAGGCAGAGATGTATGAAAAAAAATGACTATAGATGAAGCTGGTATACTGTGTAAAGATAAGAATGTATGGCACCATCTGATTGGTGGCATTTGAGTATTTCCCTCCTCATTTTATTTTTTCTTACTTGAGTGCTGCCTACCTTCATACAAGGATATGAGCATGATGGTGATGTATAGTGAAACTGCTCTATGTTGGACACATTTGGTTCCTTCAAAATGTGTTCAACTTAGAGAGGTGTCCAACATAGAGAGATTCATAAAATCAAAATTTTTTCTAAACATACTAAACACTAAATTTTCATGTCAATGCAAATCTTTATTTAAATCAAATTGGAAACCTATTATTATTTTAAATAAAAAATTCAAAAATGTTAAATACACACTGCAGTCTGTCAGTGCTTTCAACATAAGAACTATCTATTTGAAAAGAACTCTGTAGGTAGATTTTATATTTAATTTACACTTCATCCACATATTTTCAAGTTTATTGTTTTTTATACCGAATAGAGTTTCAACAATCTCTGGTTCATTATTAGAAAATGCTTATCATTCAAATTCCTCCGAGATTCATAAAATCAAAAATTTCTCCAAACATACTAAAGACTAAAATTTTCATGTCAATGCAAACCTTTATTCAAATCAAACTGAAAAGCTTTATTATTTTAAATAAAACTCAAAAATATCAAATATACACTGCAGTCTGTCAGTGCTTTCAACATAGGAATTATTTATTTGAAAAGAAGTCTGTAAGTAGAGTTAGCCTTTTTTATATTTAATTTACTCTTCATCAAAATTTGTAAAATCTTCTGTTCAATATTTTTTGTGTTTTAATTTGGTTGTGAAGGCGGCATTCCTTCGGACAGGGTGCGTCTTCTTTTTCAATCATTTTTTTTGTTACTTGAACTTTGAACCCCGGGAGAAGGAATGCACGAGGCGTTCATGTAGGGTGTCAGTGAAATGAAATGCACGAGGCGTCCATGTCGTTGTAGTACACGCTAGATATCAAATAAAGCTTCTTTTTTTGTTAGTCTACTCGGCGAAATCTATAAGGAACCCAGCTTTTTAAAAACATTTCTGAATAGTTAATTGTGAAACTTCACTGTATATACATCTTCAGTTGATAGTTCTCAGGAAGAGCACTCAGTTCTTCTCCTAAGTCAAAGTTATTGATCTCTTGCATTCCTTATTCAGTGAAACTTATAAGGAATCCAGCTTTTTAAAAACATTTATGAATAGTTAATTGTGAAACTTTTTGTCATGCAGCATACTGTAAATCCATTTCACGGCATCCAGTACGGCATAGTAAATGATCACTAATCACAGCAACAGAAAAAACAGCACACAATTCTCAAAGAAAAAAGTAAAATATAAACAAAACCAAAACTACCAAATTATAGTCTAAATATTTTTAATTTTATTGCAATAAAATATTCTGGCTATAATTTGGCTAGTTTTGGAACTTTACTGCAATAAAATATTCTAGCTATAATTTGGCTAGTTTTGGTTTGATTTTTCTCAATGGTTCAGTCTCTATATTAACAGTAATAAATAAACCATAAATTTATGTCATCAGCAACCATCTCAAGGCATGACTAATCAATATTATAAGTTTCTCTTTCACAAATTCCTTTTGATTAATCTTCTAAATCTATTTTTATTTCAACCAATAAACAAAAAGTGTCCATCTTATTACAAACAGTTGTTCAAGATATAAGATAGATATCCAGGATATAGAGGTTTGGACATATAGTAAAATATAGGGTTTTGTCAGGTTCCAGGAATCCGGATGTAGAAGTTTGGACAAATAGTAAAATATAGGCTTTTGTCCGGGTTTCAGGAGTCGTTCAACATAGAGAGGTGTCCAACTTGACTGGTTTTACTGTATATGAAAGTATAGGCTCTATATATCCAGACTAATTAAATAATAGTGCTTCTTATCTGGAGTAAAATAACTATGAAACGATGGCATAAATATTTTATTTTTTTAATTAATTAATATACTGTATATTCGATATTTTTATGTGGATATTATAAAACTTTAAGCATTACTTGAGTACAAATATAACATGATAAAATTTATTAGTAGAGGAATATATTTTATAATAGTTCATTTAGTGGAGTTATTATTAACAAAAATATGAGATATGTACTTATTATGTATTGTGTTTTTGTAATAATTTCAAAACACTCATGTGATTTTCTAAACTAGAGATGTAAATTAATTTAAACGAAGAAAAACTCGCATATCTTTAAGAAATCATCAGAAAATTACTAATGATTAATTTTTTTTTCATTTTTGAATAGGATAGTGCTTACTTTCACATTGTACGGAATATCCTTTAATGCCGATGAAATAGGTGGAAACATATTTTTGATTCATGCATTATTTGCAATAGCAGCGTTTGCTTCTACTGGATTTTTGCATATTCTTTTGAGTCGTTTAGGAAGAAGATACATCGTTATGACCTTATTGATACTGATTGGGATTTACTGCTTGCTGATCATTGCTGTTCCAAGTGGTAAATATCAGAATTACATTAATTTTTTGCGATCGTTTTGGAGATTTTTATAAATTGCTGATTTATTAATTTCATGAAATTTATGTAATTTTTTAACATAAACTCGCTGAATATGGGCCCTATCATTATTGAGATCTACTGATAACTTGAATTAAATTACTTTTACTGTTATTATGAGTTCTATTCAGAATTTATTCTACTAACAAGAAAAATGTCCTATTGCTTCATGTTAGCAAATGAAGTTCTATTGCAAAACCATGACTGCAACACAAATCGAGCTAATTATCAATACTCTCTATTAGGGTGGGTGCCCATATAAGTTACTATTTTTTTAAACTGATTTTTATTTAAAGAAATGACAATTATTCAAAATTTATCAATTATTTTTAACTGATAAATGTTATAAAAGATTTTACATGTTTAATTTTACACAAATAATGCATCTATATATAAATATATGAAAGAAATTTTATTTCAACTGTTTTCATTTAGATCTAATCTGGTTGCGGATTGTTTTAATAGTTTTTTGCCGATTCTTCATAGCAGTATTATTTAATACAGTTCACATATACTCTACTGAAATATATCCTACTATAGTTCGAAATGTTGGAGTTGGATCCTGTTTGAGTGCTGGAAGAATTGGAGCTATTCTTGCTCCATTTTTAAAGGAAACTGTAAGTCTAATTAAATATTTAATTATTTAATTACTTATTAATTTTTGAGTTTTAATAAAATAATTAATAATTTATATTTCATACACATTTATATTAGAGTATTAGATATCACTGGAGAATGCCTTTTATTATAATAAGCGTATTAGTATTTGCATCTTCGTTTCTGTTTTTGTTATTACCTGAAACACGAAACACTCGTTTGAAGGATACTATCCCTCAAGATAAGTGAGTATAAATTAATAATTATAACTAGTATATAACTCAGCAAAAATTAAGCTGTAAAATTAAAGCCTATGTTATGATTTTGAATAGTAACTTTTTATTCTCTGAATTTGAATAGTAATCTTTTGCTTTCATATCACCTACTAAAAGTTAAATATTTTCATTAAGCACTACTGCTTAATGCAGAATATTTTTATTAATAATTACTCATTTTACTGATTAGTCGATCTGATGATGCTGTGGTTAGTTCTGCCGGATAGCCATGGTAGAAGCGTGAGAATAAGTAATGACCGTCTCTATTATTTGATAATCATATTTTGATATTTTGAATTATCTACTGCTTATTATGATAAGGAAGCATGGACGTAGTGGATATCTGCTATGTTCAACTCTGAAAGATCCGGATTCATTTCTCCCTATGTCTGCATGATAAAGCTGTAGTTTACCATTCTGAAGGATCCGAGTTCAAATCCGAGTCCCATATCTCCAGGTTTTCAGGATGGATCCTGGCCAAGCCCGTTGAACTCCATCCTTTAACAATCCTGTTAACTCCGTCATGAGTGTTGGCCAACCTGTGAAGGGCCGCCGCAAGATATAGTAATCCCTCGGGTAATATGCTGGTTTAACTAATCTAACCCATTTCTCACTACCAATATCAGTGTTCAGGAGGGGACTCGGCATGATATGTTGAACTCTATCCTCCATCCACTTAACAATTGATATAGGCAGCCCATAATTGGTACTTGAATATCGCGCAGCTGGGTTTCTAGGAAACCTGATGGATGATTCCAGAAAGCCAGCTGCGGGACATTCATTGCCGATCATGTGCTGCCTATATCTGTAGTTTGTAGTTTCTTGAATGACGCGTAAAGCCATGTAGGAAAAATATTCGAAAGCGCAATAGGAAATTCTTACTGTATCTACACAATTCCTTTGTGCGCTCCTGTAATAATAGTTTTATCATTTAATAGATTTGTATAAATCCTACTAAGGAAGTCAAACTATAGAAAGTACACTCAATATCAAATATATTAAAATTCAAATTAAAATCTTGAGTAAATTAACAGTTGAATCAGAGAAATATTGACATCTACTGTCAATATTTCTCTGTTTCATTTAATTTCATTAATTACTCTACATAATTAATTAAATTTAACAGAATTATAGTAAATTAACAGTTTCAGAGAAATATTGACATCTACTGTCAATATTTCTGTTTCATTTAATTTCATTAATTACTCTACATAATTAATTAAATTTAACAGAATTATGGAAATGAAGTTAATATTAAAATTATATTTATCAAAATCGTAATTTTAATTCAAAAAGTTTCAGAAATGTGAGGAATGTTATCAAGTTATTCTTTTCTGGAATTTAATATTTATTTATTTTTTTGTATTTAGTTAAATTCAACAAATTGTTTTCGATAATTTAATATGCTCATTTTTAATTTTATTTGCATTAATATACTAATCTTAGAATTATGTTGGTGAATTTAGAGGATTAACAAATGTAATAAATTGTAGATAATTTCCATGAATATGTTTTTTATATTATTAATTTTCTAAACATATTCATCAGAACTAAGTATAATTTTAATTAAATCTAATCATATTGTTTTCTATAAAAGTAATTAAATGTAATTCTAAATTTTTCATATTTTATCTTTTTCAGATATGAAAGAAATATTGATAATATCAAAAATGAATTATTAGAAAATCAGTAAATGTGCATTATGAAAAATTTAGAATTACATTTATCTTTTTTAGATATGAAAGAAATATTGATAATATCAAAAATGAATTATTAGAAAATCAGTAAATGTGCACAAAGTGCATCAAACAGGACCTTAACCATATTTACGAATAATTCTCACTTTGTTCAGTTAGAAAACAGTTGTTTCCGAAAATTTTGAATCTTATATCGTAATAGAGTCATTTCCGAGTTACGTAAATGGATCGTTCCTCGAAATCCTATGTATGTCGGAGTGTACTTTATTCCGTAGTAGTGTGTCACAATGAAACACTAAAAATAGTTATATTCGATAATAAAAACATAAATCGCTTTGTAATGCAGTCGCTTATATTCATGGAGGATCGGATTCAATTCCGAGTCCCACATCTTTAGTTTCCTCGATTTGGGCCCGATCGTTACCTAAAAATAATCTTACGTAATTACTAAGCTACACGTGTAGGGAATTTCCTATAATTATCCCCATCAATTTTGCTTTTACAATATATTTTGAATTATTGGATAGGAATGATTGGATCTGAATTTCTATTCAGAGATATGATATAATAATTTCAATGAAAATCAGAATAATAATAATACCTTTAGTTTTCTCGATTTGGGCCCGATCGTTACCTAAAAATAATCTTACGTAATTACGAAGCTACACGTGTAGGGAATTTCCTATAATTATCCCCATCAATTTTGCATTTACAATATATTTTGAATTATTGGATAGGAATGATTGGCTGAATTTCTATTCAGAGATATGATATAATAATTTCAATGAAAATCAGAATAATAATAATAGATTAATATCAATGATTCTAATACCATTTTACAAAAATTCATCGAATTGTATTATTTATTCGGTTAAAATGAGAGGCAGATTCATTTGATGAATAGCTGCTCTTAGCAAATATTTCTAACATCCCTGCTAAAAATAAGTAAAGGAGGAATTTATACAGTCAGAGAATTTAAACTGTGACAATCCAACTGTGCTCTAGCATTCTCAATAACGATATTAATTTTATGAGAACTTAAATCTCTGAAATGTATATATTTTTTTGTAATACAATTAATTCGATTGTTCTCAATAAAATTTTGTAGAAGTCACATATGGATTCAACTTATGTTAGTTTCTGAAAATCGTTTATTTTAGGAAAGTCAACATTTAAAACAATGCCTTTCCATATTTAGTATATGCATGAGAATAAAATGATTTGATAAATGTTTAATAAATTATTTTCAATTTTATAAAATATCCAGTATTTACTAAAAGTGTAAACAAAATTAAATCATAAAATTTATTTATATATACCAATGGTGACCAAATTGCGGCTGAAGAACCACATGCGGCTCTTTGGTACCTTCAATATGGTTCCACAGCATGAAAGTCAATGGTTAATATGAAGCAAATATCTACTTAATTTTTAAAATAATATAGTTGTAATTTATTTGTTGTTGTAATGTAATATGCTTAGTAGGAAATGTATTATGTATGTATGTAAATGTAAAATATATAATAAATAATTTTGAAGCAGTTGTTAAGATTAACGGTAAAACTGATGTGGCTCTCATTGACCCAAAAAGATTCTGATTGTAGCTCTCAAGTACTTGAGATTCTGTTATAGGACTCTTAATGACATGAAGCTATTTATACATGTACAATATATATCACCCTGGTGTATATTTTACATATATAAATAAATAATATGATTTAATTATCAATATTATTTTCTTTATAAGAATTTCCATGCTGCCAATCTCATCGATATTGTTGAACATTAGTAACATTCAAGATAGAAATAAATACGTTTCCAGAATTTAAAGATTTTTATTATTTAAAAAATTGCTTCTTTGACATGCATGTTTAAATAAATTTTATATTTAATTTATCCAGATTTTTAAAATGGAGGGTATATTGTGTTGTAAAAAATAACAATGATACATTTATTTAGAAATCGGTTTTATCGGTGTTTTCAGTCTTTTGCTCAAACAAAAAAGATCAATTGTTTTAGGTGAATATAGATAATATTTAAAAATATATATATAGTGTGTAAAGTATTCTAACAGATCTATCTTGTCTTGTCTTCTTTTAAAATAAATTAGTAAACATATGATTATAAATAAATGTAGAATTAATATGCTCGCTCAGTTTTAGCTCTTCAATAAAAGTTTTTCATTTCTTACACTTATAAAATACATAAATATACAGTAAATGTAAATAACTTGCATTTGATGTTACGTAGTTCATATCTACGTAACATTAAATGTAAAACTCATAAAGCACATATCTCGTAAAATATATAATTTTCTAAATAATTTGTTTCTGAAGATTATTTAAACTATTTTTTCCTCTTCATGAAATTTCAAGATGAATGAGTGAACTTTTAAAGAGTGAAGAGAAAGAAGTTTAAAAAATATCTGTAAAAGAAAGGAAGGAAATATTTTGCTTCCTTTCTTTTTTAAATTTATAACAACTTTAGTAATGGAAAGATATGTTTTAATGCTGAAAGTGTAACAATATGCCAACAATGCTGGTGTAAAATTAAATCCTAAATTAGAAATTTTTGATATCTAGCAAAAATCAAATATTGAAATATTTTTGCTATATATTGTTAACATTGAAATTTTTCACAAATTTTTATGATTTGTTTGCTCAACTTTTCCTTTTTGTAAATCATAGTTTTTAATTTAATATATTTGAAATATTTCTTCCTATAAATAAATCTTTAATTGAAAGTGTCAGAGTCTATTTAACAGGAAATTTATCTAATGTCGATTTTAATTGTAATCAGTAAAAGTAAGGATTTATATTTTTTCATAACTGTGCATAGCAATGAGGATGATTATAAATTATAAGATGAGGAGATTTCCATGTTGACAATAAATTTTGCTGTTTATGTTGTAGATTATTTTATAATACATATTAATTGTTTCCAATTAACTTATTTGCATATGATTATTATGGTTTGGGTTTATTTATTTTCCATCAAACTTTCTCGTCGTTTGTGTAATCATTAAACATACCACATCCTCTATAAAAATATTATCCTGCCTGAAATTTTAAAAAATATTTTTGTAAATAGTTATTTAAGAAATAACAGGAATAAATGTTGTTAAAAATATGCAGTTGATATAAACACTGACAAATAAGTTTAAAAAGTATGAATGTACTAACCAGATATAAAAAATCGTTGAAAAGTCATTAGCATGTGATTTAGCAATTTATATCCAAAGCACATAAATTTTAATTAAATTATTAATTTTTTACAGACGAATTAATAAATGAACACACAATATACAAATTTTTCTATTCTTTTAACCATTGTAACAATTGTTGGAATAAATCTTCCTTGTATTTAACATAAATTTCAAACACTAATTATTTTGATATTGTTACGTCTTCAGAAATTATTTGTCTAGACATTACCAATCATTTACATTTCGTGACAGTTATCGGTATTATAAAAGCATTTCGACTAACGAATTATTTGTCAATGAAGTACAAATAAATTTATATTTTATTGAATTTTTTAATATATTTATCATTTTAGAAAGTATAAACAATTTGTTAGAAAATTCAAAATTTCTCAATATTAAATCTTAGAGAATTTTTATTTTGCACATGATATATCAGCTTGCAGCATTTCATTATTCAGTGAAAGCAATTAAATCATGGTAAAATTCGCAAATTAAATTAAGTATTTACTATATCTATCAGAACATCAGCCATTCTTAATGTGGCTTCTAAGATATCAAAAAAACCAATTAATTCGTGTATATTAACTAAAAGTTCAGCTTTATTAGATTCTTCTTTCATGGTTAGAGCTAAAAGAATATTATAATTTTTTATTAATAAACATAATAATAAATACTATTTAAATATGATCTATACATAAAATGTTAAAACTAAATTTTTTCATACAATATTTAAAACAAAAAATAAAATTTTTTCTCACCTTCAGTACATTTAAAAGGATATGGACAACGATATCTGTCATTCTTTTCCCAATAATTTGGTCCGAATGATCTATCTACAATTAAAAATTATAAATGTATGTAACGTAATTATTGTTAGGAGAACTGAAAAATCAGGAATATAACAGCAGTAATTTTTAAATAAATAACAACATAAGTGAGAAATATCCAGAAAACAAAAAAAATATATCATCAAATCAATTTCACCGAAACAAACTGAAAATTAATTCAAAACTATCACGCATTTTAAATTTTAATAATTCTATCGGTATGCAAATGTTTCATCAGCATATTAGCAGAAAGTTTAAAATTATTGAAAAGTTATCTGAAAATTTTTGGCTCCAACTATGGTCAGATTATAACTTAGTTCTCAAACAACGGCCTGAGCCCAATGAAGCTCTTTATCATGATAAAATTTTGCAAAATTTTCATGGTTTAAAACCGTCGTTCTCAACGTGGGGCGCACGCTACACAAGGGGACAATTTGATTTTTAAGATGAGCAATTCAAGATTGAGTTATTAGTAATAAATTTTTTGCATTTCGGATGGTTCTAGGGATCTCATATAAATATATATTGTAACATATACATCTTTTAAATTAAAATCAGAATTTACATGGCTGTTTTGAAACTTTTATTTGCTGTTTTCCATATCACTTCATATAATTATTAATATTTTAAACAATTTTATATTGATTACTTCTTCAATATTTCAATTGTTCTTTTGTTCTTTTATTTTTCTCTTTCATGGACGGCATGTTCTTTGGAAGCTTGTTTAAACTAAGTTAACTGCCTTTAAAGCTTCTTTCATGTGAATAGCTCATATTTTGAATAATGAGAATTATATGTCACAGGGGGCATCAGGATTTTAGAGATGCTTAGATAGTGCATGGCCAAAAAAAAACGTTGTGAACCATTAGTTTAAAGCATAGATTTGAATCGTATTGTGGACATCAATGGTGCTATACACCCTAGAGAACAGCCAGAGCATCTTCACCCTCCTGCTACTAATATTTGTACCGTGATTTGTTCATTGATTATTATTTATAAATCTAAATTCTATTGGTATTAACCAATCATATTCAATAAATTATATAAAACATAATTTTATGTATTTTTGTCTTTCAAATTTTACTCAAACAATATTGGATATTCTTAATTTTTTATTTGCACCCTCTTTCATAAATTTCTGGCTTCAACAATGGATGCAACTTATAAAAATATGTTTAATAAATTTTCCGTTTTTGAAAAAATAAATGTAATTATTGAAAAAATGAAAATCTTAGTTATAGATATTATACACTATGTTGAAATAATCTTTTCCATACAACACTTAAAACAAAAAAAAAATATTTTTTCTCACCTTCAGTACAATTAAAAGGATATGGACAAATATATCCATTATTCTTTTCCCAATATTTTGATCCGAATGGTCTATCTATAATTAAAAATTATAAAGTCTAAACATTTAAAAGATTTTTTAAGCAATTAATTTGTATTCTAATACTTTAGGAAAATTATCTACGAATATTTTGTAACGATTTTTAAATTTATTGATAGGATTTTTTAAGAAATTAATTCGTAATCTAATACTTTAGGAAAATTATCTACGAATATTTTGTAACGATTTTTAAATTTATTGATGGTACAGCATAATAAATGATTAAGTTTCAAGTTCTAAAATTATTTTAATAGTTTTAGACCAAATTTAATTTTTGCTTATTCATGATTTTCCATTAATTAATAACAGAATATTTCTTACTCTAGTCTTAATTAATAAAAAATTCTAACAACTATTCGAAAATCCCATCTTATTATACGTGTATTGTAATTATTGCTAGGAGAAATGAAAATTTAGGAATATAATAGCAATAATTTTTAAATAAATAGCAACATAAATGAAAAATATCCAGAAAATAAAATAATCATCAAATGTCACCGAAACAGTACAGATCGAAAATTAATTCAAATATATCATATATTTTCAAATTTAATAATTCAATCGCTTTATCAATAGCATATCAACAAAAAGTTTAAAATTGTTGATAATTTATGAGAAAATTTCGGCTCTAAATAATGTCAGACTATAACATAGTTCTTAAACAACGGACTGAGCGCAATCATATATTGTTTACAAGCTCTTCACCACGCTAAAATTTTGTAAAAGTTCTATGGTTCAAAAGCGTAGTTTTTAATTGTATTCTCATGGATATAAATGATACAACCAGCGGCTCAACTAGGGGATGCAAGAGACAATTTCCCCTTCTATTAATATTTATACTTTGATTTGTTCAGTGATTATTATTTATATAATATTCTATTGGTATTAACCAATCATATACAATAAATTATATAACATATAAATTTTTTTATTTTTGCCTTTCAGTTTTACTGACCCTCTTTACCAAATTTCTAGCTGCACCACTGGATACAACATATATAAATATATTTAATAAGTTGTACTGTTTTTGAAACAATAAATGTAATTATTGAAAATATGAAAATCTTAGTTATGGATATTATAGTTTTTCATATTTAATAATTAATGCTTGAAAAAACAAACGTTATGTTTATAATTTTTGGGAGATCGCAAGATATTTTACTTCTATCGTTAAATATTAGTTCAGATACCTCTTTGCAAAAAGTATACGGATAGTTCGCTAGATGAATCTGATACTATCAAATTTTATGAAATCATCTCTTAAGAGAATGGTTGATTCATTTAAAATTCATGTATTCAATAAAAATATAACAACCTATGATGGACTCTTAAACAATCCACAATATCATATCCTCAGATAGAAGTTGAGATATAAAGCTTCCAAATATCTAACTTAACTAAAAAGTGGTTTAAAATTTCTAATTTAAAAACATGTTAAGTTAGGCGAATCTATTCTTAAAATTTTATAATATTTATATTCAATCGTTAGTGCTACGTTTCCACAAAATTCTGACGTTAGTTCTGCGTAATTATCCGTTTTAGAAATGATTCTTGTATGCCACACAATTTGACGTCAAGTTGGGCTGACCTACTAGAAGTTGTTGTTATTTTAAAATGTTTTATTGTCCATCCAGTAGATTTCGAACGTTCCAATATTAGTACTGCGTAATTAAGTGTTCTATAACAATTTTTTCATGTAGTATCCAGCGACAGAATATGATAGCTCACATGTAGTTTAATAATCGCTTTGTATTTGTTAGCGTTTTCTCGCTATCGCTATTTATTTCAAGCGATGAAACTATGTTAGATGATAGTTCTTTTATTAAATCTATTTAAATTTATATGTCCTTATATAAAATGTTTATGATTATCTTTATTTTACAATAAAATCTGTATCAAATTGTATTGATATTTAGTATATGTATATTATATAAGTACATATGTTGTTTATATATACTCACACGTATACTGTATATAGTGTATATATGCACATACATATATGTAAATAATATTTAGTATCATGTAGGTACAGTAAACATATATTATTAAAAGTATGTAATAATATAATCATTTTCTTTTAACAAATATTGTATTGATGAAGTTGAATATAGAAACTAAGTGAATGAGAATTAATGATAACAACTATATAATCTAGACCCTATCAACTATCCATAATTCAGTCTCAATTGAATTTGTTATATCGTCATTTTTATTCCAAAAAATAATTTCTAATTATCCTTAATTTAGTTATAATTTGAATTATTTCTGTAACAAAACTGTATTGAAATTTATCTCTTTGTTTCTGTCAAGCACATATGAGCTTTCGTAATAAATTTACTTGGAAAATATTTGTTTGGAAGATAGCTAAAAATTCAAGTTTCACAATTGATATAAAACAATTTTATCACATAATATTTCTCAGCATTACCTTTTTCCTCTATGAATAATTCATAAAGTTTTTTTTTGCAGTTAAGTGATTATTATTTAACTGCAAAAAAAAAAAAAACTTCATGTTAATATATCCACACTTCATAATAATCCTAATCAGAATCGTGCAGTTAAGTAATTATTATTTAACTGCAAAAAAAAAAAACTTCATGTTAATATATCCACACTTCATAATAATCCTAATCAGAATCGTGTATAAGTAGTGTGTTATTTTTAAAAAACAAAAGCACGTAGAATTCTAAATGTTTTTATAATTAACGTATAGAAGTAATTTTAGAGTAAGAATTATCGAATTACGAATATAACTGCACAATTAAGCAGAACGTTATTCATAAAACTAGCAAATTCTGCATAGTATCTTGGTTTCAATCGCTTGAAAGAAATAGAGCGAAAGCGAGAAAATGCTAACAAATATAAAGAAATCATTAAACTACGCGCGAGTTATCGTATTCTGTCGAGAGATATCAGTGACGCGATATTTTTTAAAAAGTTGTTATAAAAAGCGTAATTTCGCGTCACTAACGTTGAAACTTTGGCAATATCCGACATTAACGTAGTACTAACTATAGATAAAAACATTATAAAATAAACTAAAGTTTCTAATAGGTCCGCCCAACTTATAATCAAGTTGATGGACTAAAGAATCCTTTCCAAAACGCGTAATTCCGCGGCATTAACATCAAAATTTTGGATAAACATAGCACTAACGCAACACTAACTGAACAAAAATAAAATTTTAAGGCTACGTCTATTCAAATTGAAGTACGTTTCTTTAAACGTTAATCTATAATCAAATATAACTTACCTATAATTCTCACAGGTATATTTTATTATTTAGAAAAAAATATCATCAATCATTAATCTGCATTGTCTGAATTTGATACTTTTTAATTTATTAATGCTACTATGTTTACATTAAACTTACTTTTTAATAATTAGAATAAGTTTCGACCTACCTCTAAAATTCCAGTTTCTTCTAGGTAATTTACCGTAATTATTCATAAATGGATATACTTTATAATCTAATCAAACAGCATATTTAAGCATTTATCAAAATATAAAAAATAAATGTTTAAATAAATTTTCTTACCAAGAAGATTTTTATCGAAATCATCTAACCAAATATTCGGGTTGTGATCGTAATACGGACGACGAGGTATTTTATATAGCAGAGTTTCTTCTGTTGTAAGATCTGTATCATCAATAAATTGCGAATCAAAATCTGTATTTTTATTGCTTTCACTAGAGCAAATGCTAAAGCATGCCACAATGAACAATATATAATTTGAAATCATCATGAAAGAGGCAAAAGTTACTTACCTCTCAAGTGTTTATGGATAGATTATATATATCATTGCAAAACTGAAATTAAAAATTTCAGTTTTTATTATTTTATAATTTATTACTTGTTTGAATCGTGTATAAAACAAACTCTAGTATTATCATCAGATATTTCCGTACGATTATATTAAGTTTTCAATAAAATACACGATGCATTTTTCTAACATTTATAGATTAATTTCATAAGAATTTGATAACTTGATATGTGTGTTGCACCGACAAAAATTATATTAATAAATAATTTTAATAAATTCATAAATTTTAATGAATAATTTGCAATTATTTCCTGGTAGAAAAAACAGAGAAAAGAACTAATCAATATTTTGGTATAAGAAAGATCCATTAACATCTTTGAATTCATAATTGTGGAATGTATAATGGCTGTTACAAAATCTAACTGATGAAGTGTTATCAATAATAATGAGAGAAAATAAATGATAATTCCATTACAGTATATTTCTGCCGCGTAGCACAGCTGTGGCTTATCACTCTGGAGGATCCGGGTTCAAATTCGAGTCCCATTACTCCAGTTTTTCAAGAGGGGTTCAGGCCCGGCCTGTTGAACCCTATCCTTCAACCATCCGGTTGCCCCATCATGGGTGTTGGCCAGCTTGTGATGGGTTCTGGATATTCTGTATCTGTGGCCAGCTTGTGATGGGTTCTGGATATTCTGTATCTGTGGCCAGCTTGTGATGGGTTCTGGATATTCTGTATCTGTGGCCAGCTTGTGATGGGTTCTGGATATTCTGTATCTGTGGCCAGCTTGTGATGGGTTCTGGATATTCTGTATCTGTGGCCAGCTTGTGATGGGTTCTGGATATTCTGTATCTGTGGCCAGCTTGTGATGGGTTCTGGATATTCTGTATCTGTGGCCAGCTTGTGATGGGTTCTGGATATTCTGTATCTGTGGCCAGCTTGTGATGGGTTCTGGATATTCTGTATCTGTGGCCAGCTTGTGATGGGTTCTGGATATTCTGTATCTGTGGCCAGCTTGTGATGGGTTCTGGATATTCTGTATCTGTGGCCAGCTTGTGATGGGTTCTGGATATTCTGTATCTGTGGCCAGCTTGTGATGGGTTCTGGATATTCTGTATCTGTGGCCAGCTTGTGATGGGTTCTGGATATTCTGTATCTGTGGCCAGCTTGTGATGGGTTCTGGATATTCTGTATCTGTGGCCAGCTTGTGATGGGTTCTGGATATTCTGTATCTGTGGCCAGCTTGTGAAGAGTTCTCGATATTCTGTATCTGTGGACAGCTTGTGATGGGTTCTGGATATTCTGTACCTGGCGCCGCCAGATACAGAATATCCCATGGGGATATCTCAACATTTCAAACAAAAGTAATTGCACGTATTTATAAATTAATTGTTAATTTATTAATAATTCTCAAGTATGATTGAGAACTTTACAGAGTAAATATTGTCATTACGAAATATTATAAATATATCATTATTTAGAGATATAAAACTAAATTAATTACAAATTAATTTAGTTTGTAATATTTTCCTATCGCTAAATTTCATGTAAATTTAGCTATAGGAAAATCTGATGATACGATAACATTAATTACTTTTTTTTATTTCATAATTTAAACTATAAATATAAACATTATTAAATCAAATAATGTTTACAGTTTATAATTTCTATTTTGTCAACAATACTCCTGAGTAATCTAAAAAAAGGTAAATTAAAATTGGAATCAAACTCGAATAATTTTGATACTGCACAGCACAAAGTTCATATACTATGGTTATCCTAATTCTCTTTCTTCTAGAGCCGTTTTACTATATATTCATAATGAATGGTTTTTAATTACTTCACATAATGAAAAATAAACAGACGATACAGTATGAATTTAATTTTTAAAAGTACTTTTCATAGGTATAAGGAAGTGTTTAATTCTCACAGTATGAAAAGAGAAATTTTCTCTTATTTTAGAATTCTTTTGTTTTAAAGAATTTTTTTTCATTTCAAAGATATTATTTAAATATTTTTTTATCTTATTTAACGATAATTTTATTAATAATCAAATACAGTATTCAAAAATGTTTTTTATTAATCAATTTAAATGATTCTGTATGCAGGATGTTTTAAATCAATGTTAATAGTTATTACATTAATATATTTACAAGTCAAAAATATATTTTATTAATTTATAATTTTACTACAAATTATAATTTTATAAGAATTAAAAATTTAATTTTTGTCCTCATTGTGAGACTTCATACACTATGGTTATCCTAATTCTCTTTCTTCTAGAACCGTTTTGCTATATATTCATAATGAATGGTTTTTAATTACTTCACATAATGAAAAATAAACAGACGATACTTATTGTGAGTGTATTATAGATTTATCAATATCAAGACGCGTGGCAGTGCGCCAGTCCATGTTCGCGCGGCGCACACCATATGTGTACAGTATATATATATATATACTGTATATATACCTCATTGTGAGTGTATTATAGATTTATCAATATCAAGACGCGTGGCAGTCCGCCAGTTCATGTTCGCGCGGCGCACACCATATGTGTACAGTATATATATATATATATACTGTATATACAAACCAACTTAAGCCATATTTTCCATCTCCATAACTACGCTTCCGATTAAACTAATAAAACGAAAATTGTATATGTTATTAAGCTTTATTCCCTCACGACCCTGTAAAAATTTGAAGCTTTAATATCAAAGTGTCTAGGAGATAGAGGTCCCAAAAAATCCCAAATTTGGGCACTGACTCACTCATCAAAATTATATAATACTTCCCGTAGACGTAGAAATTTGAAATTTAACATACATATAGGTCTTAAGATACAAGTAAAGCACAAATTCTGAAAATGACAACTTTTCAGTTATTTTGTGACATTTACTTCACCCCAAGCGATTGAGTGCGTCGCGTCGCGTCGCATATGGCAGTGCGGCATCGCCTATATCGCACTCTCTTTTAATGAATATATTGGTGAATATAATGAATATATCTGCTATTACGAAATATTCTTTTGGTTTCGGCCGAAGACATACTTTATTACCTATATTAAAACACTATTAATATGAAACGGACAATTCATAAATATCGGTTAAAAGGAATAAATGACATCGTGCGAAGAATTATTTAGCTATCATAGATTATTATTTATTTAGCGTGTTTGTTTAATATAACAACTTAGCAAAAAGTACTGATATAGGACTAAAAACGAAAATGTGAAAAAATGGTGCCAAGTTCTATTCTATCAAAACCAGTTTGTTTGGCCACCAAAAGAGTACAGATCTAAATCAAGTATCAAGTTCCATTCCAATGTCGAAAAATGAGATTTAAATACTGAAATAAATCCAATGCAAAGTCACTTTCAGGCTTTTACTTGGCAAGTTTTTGAGTTCTATTAAGTTGTTACCCAACTATCATAGAAATTAAAGCTTGTCAAGTAAAAGCCTGAAAATGTGACACTATATTGAATTTATTTCTGTATTTAAATCTCATTTTTCGACATTGGGGTTGGAATGGAACTTGGTACTTGATTTAGATCTCTACTCTTTTAGTGGCCAAACAAACTGGTTTTGATAGAATAGAACTTGACCCATTTTTTCATATTTTTATTTTTGGTGGGATTATATTAACAGAATCTAATTTTTGAAGGCAAACAAATAAAAATTTAGAAGAAAGCTACCATTTACAGGCAACTTACTATTTGTAGACAAGTAACTATTTGCCGGCAAACTACTATGAAGAAAAATATCATATATTAAAATTGTTAAACTTTTTCTGGTCAAAAATATTTCATCTTTCTTAAATTTTTGTATGAACATCGTACATATATTATAAGCAGTATTATATCTTTAATAAATAATTATTAAAATTTCACGATTTTAATATTACGTTTCAATGAATTTTAATTTTTAATAGAAATAAATTTTAATTTATTTTGCCGTTTTATATTACATTGTGTTAAATTATTTACGAATGAAATACCAGATGTGATTCTTATTATTTTAATAAAAAATTTCCTGAACTTATAAAAATTAAACAATTTTTTAAATACAGTATTGATTTTGTATTATATAACTTTTTGATATAATTCATACAATAATAAAAATTTTGTTTTTAATGCATTTCCGACACTAAAAAGGTTTGTTTTTCTAACTTTATCAGATGAAAAAGGTTAAATTATTAAAGCCAAGTCTTTCTGGAATAGAATTTAATTATTGTATGACAGAAACATTAATTCTAAATTATTTCTAATTGCCTCGATTATTTCGATTTTATTTTCTTAATAACTGAGTAAATATTGATTATAGTACTTGTAAAATGGATATTAATAAAAACGTTTTTTAGTTTCAGGTTTATTTATTTTAAAACGAATCTTATATAAGTTTATTCACATCGGTAGTTTTTATAAATATCCATTAAATGTAGTGGATATTTATACGAAATTATATTTCTTTAACTATATAGTAAGGTGGAATGGGGTAAGTGCACAAGGTTTTTACAAAGTTGGACTTTAAACGAATTTTTTTAGTTTCAGGTTTATTTATTTTAAAACAAATCTTATATAAGTTTATTCACGTCGGTAGTTTTTATAAATATCCATTAAGTGTAGTGGATATTTATACGAAATTATATTTCTTTAACAATATAGTAAGGTGGAATGGGGTAAGTGCACAAGGTTTTTACAAAGTTGGACTTTAAACGAACTAAATATTTTATTAGCTTGAATATAAGAAAAATCAATAATAAAAAGTAGTAATAAAAAGAAGTCTCATATATTTGAATGCTAAAATAAAAATTAAGATTGCAGACTTACAGCAAAGAATATCATTTTCTTTGCTGGAAGTTTGCAATCTTGTATATGGTTCTAACATGATTAAGTGCTGTGAAGATTTATGATGCATTTACTATTGAATTATTTGTTTTCCAGCTATGATATTATATAATGCAATTTTAAAACAATGATTGATATTTACAAAACTGTGATTTTATATTAGTTTTAAACAAATTATTATATGAAAAGATGATGTATTTTCCAAACACATAATATAATAATTTATATGTGGCATAAAATTTCTATTAGTTATATAATGTACAATGTGTTTTCTATTGATATATAAATATTACTGCATCACTATCTATAAAGAATATAATATATTGATGAATCTCAGAGCAAAGACATTGATCTATGCTTTCAGTAAGTGTTGATTGGCCATTGTTATATTAAAACTTTATTTAGGCATTTTGATTTCTGTTTTATTTTTCTGTCTTTTAACTTATTTGAATAATATTTCTGTGAAAATTCAAAAAAAAAAAAAATGGAAAATTTTTTTCTAAAACTTCTGTGATGCTAGGTTGCTCAAAAAGTAATGCAACATATATTTTTTCTTGGAAACTATTTATTTCAAAAAAATAAAATTTACTTACAATATAAATTAATGTTTCCTATGCACATATTTTTTTTCTACATAATCCCCATCAAGTTGTAGAGCTTGGTGCCAATGCAAAACAAATGCATGCATGTCTTGTCTATACCAATTCTTGTCCTGTTGTTGTAGTCATCTTCTCACTGCATTAATCACACCTCATCATCTTTAAACTTTGTCCTGTAGAGTGCATTTTTAAATGGCTCAAAAATATGAAAAATCAGAGGGAGCCAAATCGGGAGTGTAGGGGGAATGAGAAAGCCAACTCAATTGCTTCCAAAATTTTTAGACTTGTGTGTGAGCATGCATTGTCATGCTAGAGCAACACTTCTACTGGCTTCTTGTGAGGCCAAACACAGCAAAAATACTGATTTAGTTTTTCCAGAGTCTTAATATATGCATCTGAATTGATTGTCTCATCTCTTGGCATCACATCCATAAGAATCACTCCATCAATATTCCGTGATCATGACTTTTCTGATTGAGGAGTTGTTTTGAATTTCTTTCGTCATGACTGCAGATGGTGCTACTCCATTGACTGCCTTTTTTTGTCTCTGGCTCAAAATGGTGCACCCACATTTCATCACTCGTAATAATTTGGGACAAAAATTGAAATTGAAGAAATTGTTTTATGCTTTAAACTTTTTCAAAACTGCCTTTTTTTGTCTCTGGCTCAAAATGGTGCTCCCACATTTCATCACTTGTAATAATTTGGGACAAAAATTGAAATTGAAGAAATTGTTTTATGCTTTAAACTTTTTCATAAATGTATCTGTAAAGTCAAAAATAAAGTTTTTGCATTTTGAAATTATAATTGTTCTCTTTATATGATGCAATCAGTTTTTAATGCTAACAAGTAAAAATAAATGTACTATTTATTACCTGAATTTATTGTCCAATGTAACTTATTCTTTAAAAAGTGTGTTGAATAATATTACGTTAATAACAGAAATGACTGCAACAAATTTGAAACTTTTAGCCATGATAAAAATATTTTTAAAAATTTATTTTCGAAAATAAATAAATATTATAGCATACCCTTAAATTTACAACAAAATAAAAAAAGGAAATTTGAAGAAATAAAAACAACAAAAAACCATCGACCTCGAACCCGTGACCATTGGGATATGAAGCGCACGTCTTACCGAATAGGCTACGGCTACATCGCGAAGTATCTTAAAAGGGCACGTAAATAATTGAACCCGTGACCATTGGGATATGAAGCGCGCGTCTTACCGAATAGGCTACGGCTACATCGCGAAGTATCTTAAAAGGGCACGTATATAAGTTTTGGTCAAAATTTACGAATTTTTTTCTGGAGTTTGCTTGAGTATTGCGTCGAATGGCTGGCCCATAAACTTTATTAGTGAAGTTCTGCATGCACAAATTTTTTCGTCAAAATCGACAAGTCACGACCCGTGTAGTCTCCTTGTAAGATGTAATAAAGTAAACATTTAGATATCACATTTCAGATACAAAATTAGCAATTAAATATTATTTTCTTTTTTTCCTAGTTAATCTTCAATTTGCACAATCAGGAATCCACTCTAATGTCAAACTAGATTCACCAAAAGCAAAAAAATCAATGCTTTTATAGAGATCAAAATGTATATTTAATGCAATCTAATTTCTTTCAAAATAAATACATATCTTTAATATACAAGAAATTAAACAGTTGCAAACATTAAAAGTTCAAAAAAATAATCACATTCTAAGAATATTAATGTAGAATACATTTTGGAATGATGATAATACCATTTAATTGCATATAGGAGAGATGATAAAATTCAATATTGTTAAAAGTAGATACCCAAAAAGATTGTGAAATTTGATTATCATTCTCTTGAGTTCTTACATTTACATTTAATTACATTATTTTTTAGTAAGGATGCCAAATATTTAAAAATGTTTAATAAAATAATATTAAAAACATAAATTGATTCCAGTAAGCATTGTTTTTTCAGTTAAGTTATTAAAACTATAATGTAATTGCTATATGTAAAATATGAATTCATTCTATATAACTATCTAGCTGACTTACAGTTATAAATTAATTGCAGGTTCCATCTACATCATTTTGCATTATTATCAGTAAATGACACTGTAACAACAAACACCAACAACAGAATGCTCAGTCATATATCTTTTGTTAGTGATATTAACAGGAAAGAGAATTCTTTAGTTATTATTCATATTCCCATCTAAATGTTGTTAAGATTGTAATATATGAAACATAGCACTAATGCAGGTATTATATTCCACAAGAATTTTAATAACAAAAATAAAAGTACTTTTAACTTTATAAGCAAGCATTTTTCAGTTACAAATCACTTAAAACAATTTTACAGATCGGAAGAGCGTCGTGTAGGGAAAGAGTGTAGATCTCGGTGGTCGCCGTATCATTAAAAAAAAAAAAATTTTACAAATATTAAAAAAATAATATATTTATATTTTATTAAAATATATATTAAGGTATTACACAAAATATTAAAGCAATTAGAACATATAAGTATTTTCACTGTTTTAATATTTTATAAAACTGTATTTTAAGTAATTTGTAACTGAAGAGGAGCTCTTATAGGAGTGAAAGTATTTTTATTTTTTAAGTTATTAAAATTCTTGTGAAATATAATACTTGCATTAGTGCTATGTTTCATATATAACAATAAGAAAATTTTAGTAGAGGTTTGCATTTACAATATGTAATTAAGAACTGTTGTTAAGATTATGATAAGAAAGACTTAAAAAACGATCAATGGAACAGAATTTTATTAGCAATGTAATATATACAGTTCAAGTCTGTGTTAAAATATAATGTATACATATAGATATTTGAAGATTTTAAAAATATATTATACTTTATTTTGTTTGTAATATCAAAACATTTATTTTCTAATGTATATGGGAAAAATATAGCCTTTTCGTTCACACTTTCTAATTCATCTCTCAAATTTTTATATATTATAAAACCACTTATGTAAATAAAAAATTATAAAATAATTGTATGTTTTTGGTATTTGCTTTAGGATGATAGTCGTTTATCAGTGGCATCAACAATAGAACTGAATATTGGTTGTTTACGAGGTTCATATAATGAGCTGGCAAATTACAAAGTTCTTGGAATTTTAGGTCATGTTCTCTTAGTATTGGATAGTGTAACTAATTCAACATTTGTGGTAAAGGTAATATTATTAAAATATATTATAATTTTCAATTTAAAATTATCTAAATGTTCATTATTATTATTTACAGTCATTGTATAAAAGGCCAGATGCAAAGAGTTTTAATTCACCAAATATTGTTCCTCAAGAAATTCCATTCATGGTACAATTACATAAAGTTTATGAAACTGATTATGCTATATTTTTAGTGCTTCAGCATGCTTCAGGAGGTCGATTATGGGATTATGTTAATTCATATTTACAACATAGTCCTATGTCACCATGTATTGATTGTGGTGTTCCACTTACAGATTATATAATGGAAAATAAATCAAATCAACATTCTTGTAAAAATAATGTATATACTGGAAAGAAACTTGAAAATCTTTCAGAGACTACTGATATAAAAGAAGTTAAAGATTGTGTTTCTAGTCATATTTCTACTGATTCTGATTTAGAAACTGCATCAACATGTCCAGCAAATTATACTGCATTATTTACAAAATATGCGGCATCAACGGCTCCAGATAAAGGTGTGTTATCCAAGTGTCATATTAATTTTCAAAAAGATAATGGTATGCAAAATGCTGATGATAATCCTAATGTTTTGGATCAGTCTCCTATTGATAAAAATGAATCTACATCTATCATATTAAAAAAAATCATAGATAAAAATAATTCATCAGAAATCATTTTAAATTCTAAAATATCTGAGGGTTCGCCAAAGAATGTTACCTATTTACAAGGAGAAAAAGATATTAACTTGCCAGATTTGCTAAATGATCATATGCCATATTCAAGTAATGATGGTATTGAGTTACTTATTTCTAATTCAAAAACACTATTATATAATGTTGAAGAAACTTTAAAAGCTACATCTCCAACAGCCAAAAATATAAATAATGTTAATAATTTAATTACACAAGATGATATATTACATTATAAAAATATTATTTCTGAAAGTAATAAAGATCATCAAAATAATACAGTTGTTAATGAAGAAAAATATAATCTTGAAAATGTAAGTTTTATTTTAATTTATCAATATTAATGCCAATTATTTTTGAAAATGTTTTTAAAATATATAGAAGCTTCCTGATTTATGCAGATTCTATAAATTTGGCATGAAGAATATTTTAAAATCATTTTTATAATTTAGTATACAATGCACTATTACAGTTTTATACAGTAGTATCACAAAGATAGTTATATTATTGGTAACTAGTTATGTTAAGCTACTATAATCAGAGTTAAAACAGTTTAGTTACTATTGATAGCTCATAATAGTAATGTTATTGTATATTATAATAATTATTATAACATGTGATTAATAATAATAATTGTATCATAATATAATGTATATATTTATAATTTGCATTGTAGTACAATGCAAATTGTATATATATTATATTATGATAGTTATATTGTATCTCCTGCTTTGAAGGTAGGATATATATACAGAACATAATGTTTCAATTTTATATAAATATTTATATAATAATTTACATAATTAGATTCAAATTACTTACATAATTTGAATCTAATTATATTTACAATGTCTTTTGTAGTTTTATCATCTTATTTTTTATATAATAATTGATTGTTATTTTATTATATGTACTTATGTTAATATTATTATTATTTGTTTAGTTATATATTAAATTTTGTAAACATGTATTATGTAATGTTATTTTTAGTTTTGAATTTATATTCTGTATTCCATATTCTGATATATAATTGAAGATAGATTGTAATATCCAAAAGTACTTTTACTTAGAGATTAAAGATAAGTTTGTTTTGATCTTGGTCCTAATAAGCATATTTTTTTACATTTCTACTCTTCTAGAGCTAGTTTACATAATATGAAATTGCAGTCTTATATACTAAATTATAATAATAATCTTTTTAAATATTTTTCATATCAGATTTTTTTATATAAAATCTGATTTATGTGAATCAGGAAGTGCCTATATATGGTGGTGGTTAAGAAATACCAAGCTGTCGTATATAGTAGATTTGTTTGTAAGTTTTTGTTATAATAGCTGAAATTAAATTCAAAATGAATTTTAATTTCAGATAATTATAATTAATGTAACATACAGTAGAGTCTCTCTGATCTGACACATATTGGACTGGGACTTGTGATTTCAAAGTATTGTCAGATTATTAAATGTTCAATGAAAAAATGAAATTACACAAACAGATACACTCAGTTTATTAAGACTTTTTTGAATTTATTAATTTAAAATTTATTTTCAAATTAATAATAATTTTTTAAATAAAATTTATTTTCAAATTAATACAAATTTTAATGAGAAAAATATTATTAATTATATTACATTACTATTATTTCCTGTCGCTGCTTTATTGTTCAAATCTTTCACAAATCACTCAATTTTACCGATTTTTTTAATGTCAGAAATGGTGGCTCTTCCAATACCATAATCTATTATTTCCTGTCACTGCTCTTATTGTTCAAATCTTTCACATATCACTCAATTTTACCGATTTTTTTAATGTCAGAAATGGTGGCTCTTCCAATACCATAAAACAAAGCCAAATCACTAAACTTTTCTCCCAAGTCAAGTTTCTTAATTATACGAAGCCAAATCACTAAACTTTTCTCCCAAATCAAGTTTCTTAATTATTTCTGCTTTTTAGACCACAATCAATTTCTTGTGTTTTCGTTTTTCACTTTTTCCAATTTGTGACATTATGTAAGGATAAATAAAAAACACTGATACAGTAAAAAACATCCTATTTTACAGTAAACAATGTACTGAACTTAAAAATTAGTCTGACTATAACACCTGCACAATGAACAAATAGCGATTGATAATTGATTTACATCAGTTTCTTTTTCTCGCACATCAACAAGTTGTGACGTGAAAATTTCACATGAACAGCGTGGCAGTTTGCAGAGTGTCAGACTAACTGATGATTGATTTACATCAGTTTCTTTTTCTCGCACATCAAGTTGTGACGTGAAAATTTCACATGAACAGCGTGGCAGTTTGCAGAGTGTCAGACTATAGAGACTTTATATGTATATATATTCAAGAAGCTAAACAGTGTATGTGTGAATTATCTGTTGACTTTGTTGAAGAAATATTCTATGATCATTTTTTGAAAGTACAGAACGATTTATTACTCAGTAAGGAGTCTCTTCCAGGCATGTTTATACAGAGTATTTATATTTGGTATTAAATATTTTAAGACATGTTCTATTTGATGAAACAATGAGAAAATTTTATATAAATATGAGTTTAAAAAGAGTTCCCTTACAGAATAATGAATGATTTTTGTTTCCAAATATATTCATAGAATACTCTTTCAACAAAGTTGATTACTTAGCTTCTTGAATTTGATTAATTCTTCATTCTCAATTTTAGCATTAGCTATGTAACTCTATCAAAATTGATTTTCCTTGTATTTCAAATCCTTATTATCTTGCTTTTATGTTCTCATGTGTGCACTCTAGTTAACACAATTGAAAATATTTTTAAGCTATTGCTAAAAAGTGTCAATTATGATATATGAGGCGTATTTTTTAAGTAAGTACCGTTTTGATATAGTATTCGCAAATTTATTTCAACCTTTTACAAATACATTTTATCCTTTTGCAAATATATTTAAACTGTACATGAATTTATTTAAACTTTTTGCAAATTTATTTAAACCTTGTGCAATTTGATTTAATCCTTTTGCGAATATATTTAAACTTTTAGCAAATATATTTAAACCTTTTGCAATACATTTCAAACTTTCGGCTATGAACAGTTTTAAAAAAAATGGTGAGAAAGAAGAGTGAATAAACGAGTATAATATCGATAGAATATATGAAAATAAAATTTATTTTCAAATTAATACAAATTTTAATGAGAAAAATATATATTATTATATACATTAAATTTAGTGCAGTAGTTGGCTAGTAGCTGCAGCTGGTAACAAAAGAAACATGTCTATAACATAATTGGCACAATCCTGGGAAGTAATACTAGATAAACTAAATGCGATGACTTCCGGTAACTGATGTTGTTCCCGACGGCTTAGTATTTTCCTAGCTTTAATTTTAATTTTAGAAAAAGCTTTCTCAACTGAATTGAGCATTAGAGAATAAGGTGGCAAAAATTTAA
This sequence comes from Olivierus martensii, assembly GCA_000484575.1. Taxonomy (NCBI): domain Eukaryota; kingdom Metazoa; phylum Arthropoda; class Arachnida; order Scorpiones; family Buthidae; genus Olivierus; species Olivierus martensii. The sequence continues at coordinate 79,949 of AYEL01039550.1, forward strand.
TACTCATTTGGGAAGATCCACGATATGTTCTACTGCATGTGACCGGTGAATCCGAGCATTGTCCATGATCAATACACCATCTTCTGAGTCTTGGAGTTTCGTTTCGAGTTCCCTGACAAACTCACAGAAGAAATCTGCAGTTGTGGTTCTGGAAGATATAATTTTTGAGTGAACAATTCCTTGATTATTCAGTGCAACAATAAGTGTGATATTCCGTCCTCTGACAGTGGGGACAGTAATCACTGACCTAGTACTAATCTTCAAACAAACTTGAGATCGTCTGATGTGAAGATTAAATCCGCTTTCATCTATAAAAATGAGTTTTTCTCAGTTTATAGTGACTGATTGATTGAAGCCACTCATGTTCTAATATATAGGCGCTTTAAAATTTATACCCAAAGTTGCAATGGGAAACAAACGAACAGACTCGTGCATTATTAAGGTGTTGCTTTTCATCAACTGTTTTGCATGAAGTTTAAATATATTTGTAAAAGGTTTAAATGTATTTGCAAATGAATTGGTTAAATAAGGTTAAATAATATATTTTCAAATCGGTTAAATAAATTTGCAAATGCTATATGTAAAAAAAAAAAACAAATAAACTTTTTGTAACAGTTTTATTTTTACATGAAAGACCACACTTTTATCTACTTTTCCACATAATTGCCACCAATATTAAGGCACTTATCATATTGAACAACAAGCTTTTGTATTCCGTCATTATAGAAGTTTGCCGCCTGATTTGACAGCCACTGCAACATGGCCATTTTGAGGCTATCGTCATCATCGTGACGCTGACCTCCGAGATGCTTCTTCAGTTGCAGAAACACGTGGTAGTCACTGGGCGCTAGATCGGAGGATGATCAAATTGTTCCCAGCCAAATGATGTGATGAGATCTTGAGTTTGATTGGCCACATGTGGACGGGCATTGTCATGCAGCAAAACAATCCCTTTACTCAGCATGCTGCACCTTTTGTTTTGAATTGCACAGCGCAGTTTTTTTAAGGTCTCACAATATGTTTCGGAATTTATTGTGTCACCATGAGGCAAAAAATCAACAAGCAACACCCCCTTCCTGTCCTAAAACACAGTACACATGATTTTCTGGGCTGAAATTGTCTGCTTAAACTTCACTTTCTTGGGTGATGTTGAATGCCGCCATTCCATGGATTGTTGTTTTGTTTCTGGTGTAACGTAGGCCACCCATATTTCATCGCCTGTGACAATTTGGCTTAAATAATCATCACCTTCAGCATCATAATGCTCAAGAAAAGTCAAGGCACTGCCTAAACATTTGTTTTTGTGCACCTCAGTCAACATTTTTGGTACCCAACATGAGTATAATTTTCGATAGTTTAAGTGTTCGGTAACAATTTCATAGATAACACTTTCTTGAAACTTGAGGGAACTCCTCTGATAACAAATAAATCGTGAAGCGTATGTTCTCTGTCACTTTTCCGTCGACTTTCTGCACCAAATCATCAGTGATCACTGAGGGTTGCTCACTCAGTTCCTCGTCATAAACATTCTTTCAGCCATCTTTGAAAACGAATAACAGCCCGTATTTCACAGTCGGCGGGATTCTCAATCAGCGGAGACATTTTAAATATGCAAAAGCAAATAAGTAAATGATCGATTGTTGCTGCAATGGCGTCTGTGGCTTGCCAACAGATGTAGGTACACAGTGCGCATGCGCGGGACACTGACCGCAGCGCTGCAGCGGCGGAATTTCAAAATGGTACTTACTTAAAAAACACGCCTCGTAGTTGCAATATAAATTGGTGTTACTAGTGTATGAACATTTTTAGATATACAAAACTATTTGTTATTCAATAAAGAACCTATTTCTAACATGTTTATAAGAACATTTCTTATTATTTTATCAAAACAATGTGTTCTGAAAATATTTGGCAGAAATTTATGCACATTATATATACAGAGTGCTATTTTATATTTGGGACAAAATCAAATCAAGAATTTTTACATCTAAATAATGAAAAAATTCTTATAAACATAAGCTAAAACTGCTACATTTAAGAGAAATATATACATTTTTATATTGGTGCATTTTCAAAGATCATATAGAAAATATGTTTATTTAATAAAGCAAAATTTAAAAACAAAATTGATATTGTAATTTAACATTTTTTGTATTTTTCATCTTAGAACTAAAATGTCAATTTTGTTTTTAAATTTACTTTATTAATTAAATATATGTATTTTCTTTATAATGTTTGAAAAAAACTACTGTAAAAATATACATATTTTTCTTAAATGTGGTATATTTTGACCTGTGTTTATTAGAACATTTTTGTTATTTTGATATAAGAAATCATGGTTTGATATTGTCCCAACTGTTAGGGGATATCCTATATATTTTATATATTAAATAAAGACAACAAATTTTCTTTTTTTCAAACCTATTAACTTTTTTATTAAATGATCAGTAATATCCAGAATAAAATCAAAAATAAAAAAAATCCTACTAAGTAAAAGAAGACATTCCATACAAACTTTAATTCTGCCATGTAAATATTTATAATGTTATCTTTAATACTGATCTTATAAACAAACATTCCACGTATGTACTGCAGTTAAATAATGCATCAGTTTTCAAGAAAAAACAATTTACTAAATATAAAAACCAAATTTAATAAAAAGTTAAGGTTTAAGAAAAAGTTTGTTTATCATCATTTAATTTTTGTTTAGTTGAACTAGAATTATTTTACTTTATATAAGATGTCCAGGTATAAATAATGCTAGGTGACATTTTTAAAGAAATTGAGATAATTGCATCTGAATCTAATATGTCCCCAAGAAAAGTATGCATTTCTAATATTTTATAAATTGATTAACAGATGGCAGTTATATAAAACATTTTATATGTCACATACATTGATTACATTATTTTTCTGAATATTCTGCATCCATTCCTGCAAGATTTATAAAATGTCACTTACCATTATATACACTTAGTTACCTCATATATATTAAATATTTCAATAATTTAAATTTTATAATTATTATATGATTTTAGAAGGATAACAGAAAATATAAAACTCAGTTAAAGTATAGTGACAATTTATTACTGACTCATCAGACTGAAGGACTTTCTTCATCTGTGGGTAGTTTAACATCACAGCGAATTCGCCATCTTTCAGAAGTTTTCCAGCAGTTATCTACAGCTGCATCAAACCAACCCTACTTACCAGAATCTTGTGTACGAATATGGATAGCAGAATTAATTATTGCTTTATCTTATTTACACAATCTTGGATTAAGTTGGAAGTAAGTTTTATATTTATGAAATTCTATCAGAATTGCAAATAAATAATATTTTAATATAATGTATAATGTAATGAAATAGAAATTTAAGAAGTAAGTTATAAAAAAAAGTGAATTATATTTCTACTTTATTATATAGGTTTATCTCAGTTTACAAGGTATACAAGTCCCCATTTATATGAGCAAGAGTAATTCATATCAAAATTTTGATTTGCAAATCTTTACTATACTTTTATGAGAAGTGTCTAAAAAGCAAAAATTTTAAAGTTGAATAATTGAAACTTTGAAAATACGGAGGAATATATAATATGAGCTAACATCAGAGATATTATTTGAACCTGTTTCACATAAAACAATTCCAAATTTAAAAAATTTTTAAGAGTATTTATCTCCTAAATATAGATGTATTTTTTTCAAATTTCAAAATAAAATAAATTTTTTAAAGAATTTAAAGCTACATATCATTATGATGCATCTCCTAAACATCAATATCAGATTTTTATTGAATATTATGAATAAAATTTTCTTATTTAATGCTTTTAATGTTATATTTTCTTTATTTTTATACATATTAAAGTCAATAATATATTATATCATTGCTTTTTTGATAAAGTTTGTTTGAATTATTGTTAATATTACTTCTTGTAAAGAATATTTTATGGAATTACTAAATTATAGAAGGTATTGACTTTTATTGGGGCATTTTATTTCTTTTTTAGTTTTATACTGCTTTTGAATCAGAAATCATTAAACAGTGAGGCCATTTCCGTGTTCAACATGAACTGCACACATTTCAGTGCCAGTCAACAGATGAATGGAAATTGATAATCCTCTTCAAAAAACATGAAATATGGGAGCCAGAATTAAACCTGGATATTCCAGATGATAAAATTACAGCTCTATTAAACAGTCTGCATAGATGGAAATCTTTATAATATTTCTATACATACTGCAGACCTATTTATTAAGAACTTTTTCTTAGGAAATGCATATTTTAGATTGTCATCATTTATTTATACAATACATATTGATGTATTTTAGTATATTTGAATGAGAAATAGGTGATATATTTTTTTAAGGTCTTGAATATGTTATAATTTTTCTGTTTAAATTAATGGTAATTTTGTTCATTAATCAGGGACAAAATATTTTAGAAATGCAATTCTCATAAATCAGGATAAAAATATATTTAAAAGTTTTTATCGTTTTCTTTAATTCAGCATTTGATTTCTGCAAATTTTGATAAATTAGCTTTTTTTATAAATCAGTTAAAAACTTCTTTAAATTTTCTATGGTTTTCAGTTATTTAAAATTTAGGACATTTTATCAAAGTTTGTTATTTTATTTTTATATATTTCAAATAAGTTGATTATTGCTTGTGACTGTTAAGCTACTATATCACACACAGGATATTCTATATCTGGTGATGGCTATTTTTACAGCCCATTACAGGCTGGCAACATCAATAGTGGGATCAGTTGGAAAATTGAAGATAGGATTTAACAAGTCAGATCCAGATCTCCTCCTGAAAAACTGGAGGTGTGAGATCCGGATCCTCCAAGGTGATAAATGAATGTTTTTATCACATGGCCATTCAGCCAACAAGATGATTATTACATTATTAATTTTTTACAAAATAGAATATTTTCAGAAGGAAATTAAAATTTACTTATAAAATTATATTTGAAATATTTTTGATTTAAAATTTATAGTTTATCAAAAGTTAGCTTCTCTTTTTAAAATAATTTATAAAGAGAAGGTAACTTATGAAAAACATCTTATTAATAATTTTATTTCAATAATATTTTAAAAAGATTACACATATATTTGCATAGATCATATATTTGCTTTGTCATAATTGACCATAGACTTTGTTAATTTAAAACTAATTGAATCTTATTGGAAGGATTTTTATAAAAAACTGATATTGACGTTTTTCATATAAATCCACTGAAAAATTTGAATTTGATTGTTAATATTATGATGCTAAGTGAAACTCCATTATAAGAAATTTGCCTATTGTAAAAATAATTACATAAACAAGGAATACTGGATTGTATGATGTAATAACGATTCCCAATATTCCTTATACAGATATGTACTGCTTAGTGTTCTTCTGGACAACAGTCAATGCTTAATACAAAATTATACAGAGTAAATAAGCTCTTTAGTTTTTTTTTTGTATTGTTTATTGCATTTTCTTGTATTTATTCAATTATGAAGAGTACTGCCAATCAAAATTAATTTTTAGTTTATGAATAAATTTAAAAAATTAGGAAAAAATTTTGATTATTATTTAATATAGTATTTTCTTGATAAATTTCAAATAGTTTAACAAAAATTTATTAATTTAAAAGATTTAATTTTAGATATAATAATTTTTTGAAATATTTAGTTTTCTTTTCTTTTAAAAAATATTTCCAATATTAAAAATTCCCGAATACATAGGAAAGCATATTCTCAGAATTGTATAATTTTGTGTTCTTTATATTATTTTTGTGCAGAGATCTAAGACCAGATAATATTCTTTTGGGAGAGAGAGGTAAAAATATTTTATATTGTGTATGAATATTAAAAAATTTGAAATTATTTAATAAAATATTTGTAAATTTTTAGGCCATATATTATTGACTTATCAAAGTAGTTGGAATTGTATGGACCAAGTTATCAACAGACATGCCAAAGAAAATCTGTATTCTGCTCCAGGTAAAAGAAAGATATATTACTGTGTTTTTACTGTTTTATTTATATTGATCCCATTTTAATGCATCAAAAAAAAAAAATCAGGATTTTTAGCATTTAAAACATTTAATAATTGATTGATATTTACTTTTATTTAAGAAATTAAAATATAGAGAAACAAAATAAAAATGTGCAATAGGAATTTTGCTGTAACACAGCTAGAAAAAATATTCAGCTACTACACTGATTGTCAGAAGTACAAATCTAATAAATCATAAGTGAAAAATAATCAATGAATGTTTTCTAATTGATCAGAAATATTAGAAAGTGCATAAAACTTATCTGGCAAAAGTATGATTCCTTATATTTGTGATTATGTTTTTGTCAGATCCTGAATTAATCAACTTAGCTACTAATATAACAGTACAATTATCTATATAAAAGCATTTAAAACTAACATTGCAGATTATATACAAAAGAAACATATAAAGTAGCATAATATCTATAGTTATTTTTGCATTTAATATCATCATCATCCAATACAATTTTTACATTTTAATATATAAACTTTTTAAACAAATTTATCACAATCAAGATTGTGATATATAGAGTGTTTCAAATGTGACTATCTTATCTATTTTGTGAAATAATAGGAATTATAAAAAAAAAAACTTTTCAAACATGAAAAATATATAAATTTAAACAAAATACAAACTATATGGGCATAATTTAATTATTAGTTTTCACATGACTATCATCAATTTCTATATAGAGTACAAAGTGTCAGATTTCTTTAAACCAAAACATGGAATTCTGTAAACTGTTGTTCGTAAAATGCTAACCTGTAGAATGCTCTCTGAATCGATAATTGTGGATCCTTTACAAATGTTTCTTGAACATATTCAAAACTTTCATCAGATTATTTTTACTTTCATTTAATTTTTTTGCATCAAGGACTGAACCAGTTCTTAGAAATTTGTTTGCTAATACACAAATAGCTTTGTTAGTAGGCTTAATTTTATGATGCTTTTTTTTAAACTATTCTCAAGTTTAATTGTTCTTCATGCTTTTTATCTTATAGGTTACTATAAAAACCTATTACTATGCATTTTTCATTACTGATATGAGTTCAAAAGGAAAATAAAAATAAATTGAATATTTGCAAAGACATGAATTTGTAAAACAATATGCATTATGGCAGTATAAAAATTTTTTAAATATTTTTAATTTCAACATAATAGTCATATTTGAAACACTGTAATAAAAGAACAGATTATACAGATATTCCTTGATTTATTCAAATCTGATTTATGTAGAGTCAACTTTATGTAAAAAATTTTGACATATGCAATATTTTAAAAATCATTTTTACAATTTAATATACAGTGCAATACTTAATTTTACACAATACTATTGCAAAAGTGATTACGATACTGCTATCAATAGTAACGTTAACTATTATTATAACTTTCCTATTCAGTGTTAAGAAAAAAATTCTGTAAATATTCATCTAATTTTACACAATACTATTGCAAAAGTGATTATGATACTGCTATCAATAGTAACATTAACTATTATTATAACTTTCCTATTCAGTGTTAAGAAAAAAATTCTGTAAATATTCATCATTCCAAAATATATACATACATATGTATTGTAAATATGTTATCTTTTATTTTTTAATAAACTGTTGATTGCTTCTCTCTTTTTTCTGTTAATGACCTGTCAAATTATCTCTTGACAGGAATCTTTAAATTAATTCCTTTACTTTCCTATCATCTTCTATCTTCGTTCTTCCAAGACCAAACCAACGAGTAGTGCCTTCTCTCTCTATTTCCAACAGTGTTCAGAGTTAACAATCAAAGTATCTGATGTTATTTTGATTGTTAAAACTGAATAGGAAAATTATCTAAGTTGTAATATCAATCATAAGTATAACATAAATTGTATATATGCTTTGTATTACATTTGAAGAGTGTGATCCCAAAATACATTCAGTCCATTTTGATCATTTTTTTTTATTTCATGAAATAAAAAAATGATCAAAATGGACTGAATGCGTTTTGGGATTACACTCTTCAGTTGCTGATTAAAATTCTTCATGAAGCTTATGAACTGCTGGAACTTGTTTCTTTTCAGTATATAACTTATTAATTATCCTTCTTAATAACTTTGTCAAATTCAATTCCTTAAAATGGACTGAATGTGTTTTGGGATCACACTTTTCAATTATTATATCATGTATCTTCTCTTATAATAGGCTGCATCATGTGGTACAGCATATATGAGAGAGTGGCATAAGTCACTTTTCTGGAAAGTTGATTTATGCCACTTTTAGAATAAATATATTTGCATTTCTGGTTAATATCTAAACTTCTATTGACCCAATAGCAAGGATTTTGAAAGAAATTGACAGTAAATTGTTTCTAGATAAAAAGATCATATCTATTTGTAGCTTTAATTCATTTTTTCCAGAAAAATGACTTTTGCCACTTTTAAAATAAAGATCTCCTATAATGTTTATAATTTTACCAAAATAATTATATAGATATATTTGATTTACTTAAAATTCAAGTAAATAATATTGCCAAAAATACAAGCTTGGATAAATCATGAATATCTTATATAAACTGAGAAAATTTATATTTAAAATAATATTTCTCACAAGAAAAATTTTGAAAAAGAATATTAAAAATTTTCTTATTTCATGTATTCCATTTATTTTTTTAATAATTAATTTGTAAATGAAATATTAATATACATATTTATAATTTCAATTAGAAGTTGGAGGCATTTTTCCTATTACTTTTGCTTGTGATTGGTGGAGTGTTGGTGCATTAATGTTTGAACTGTTGACAGGAAGAGTTAGTATCAAAAATAATTTTTGATATTTTATTTCAAATTACTTGAATTTACAAACTTATTGCTTATTTTAATTAGACTTTAATCTCATGTCATCCTGGAGGTATTACTGCACATTCAAATATTAATATTCCTGCTCATATTTCTATGGAAGCACGTGATCTAATTGTAAAGGTAAGATTTTATTATCATTATTTGATTTTCACATTGATTAAGAATGGAAATATTGTTAAAAACTAACATTTATTAATAAATTTAATTGCAGTTATTAAAATACAATGTATCTGAAAGGCTAGGTTCAGGACCACATGGTGTGGAAGATATTAAGTCTCATCCATTCTTCCTCGAATACGATTGGAATAAAATTTATAATTAAAAGGAAATATTGTAAAAAACTATCCTATTCATTTACATTCATGAACAGATTATTGTAAATTAGATGTCATACATGATTTAAATTTAATGCTATGTAAATATTTCTTTCATCAAAGATACATTACTGTTCTTATATATTGTACAATAAATGTTACAGATGTCTAATAATATATAATCATATAATGAATATTTATAATTATTTATCACTTATATTAAGAATCTAAAAACTTTTATCAGAAGTTTTTACACATGTTTTGAGAGAGAATTTAGCATTTAAAAGTTTTTATTAAAAGAACTTTCTATTGACATTCCTTAAATTGTATATTGAAGTTTCTTTTCTTTATAATTATCATTACTATCATTTAAATAAAGATGCAATATATTCAGAATTTAACAGGTACATCAAAATTAACATTTTTATGTAGACAAACTTCATTAAAGAATTTGAAAACCAATGGCTGAAATGAACACAAAACTAACACTGAGAAAATGATTAGACATAAAAAGTTTTATGTAAATATGTAAATAACAACAGTCACATATCAACTTTCAAAAATATCTGAAACTTTTATAAATATGTTCATGAAAAAATTGCTAAGTAAATAAGATTGTATGCAGTGTATCCACAGAATATAAATGGGGAATTTATCCCAGCATTAGAAAGACTATTCTTATTATAAGGATTACTGAATATTAAACAAAAATAAATGATGATAGCAATATCATCGATCTTGTAAAAGTTTGTAAATAAAAATGTTTAATTTTCGTTGAAAGAAACATTATTTTTTAATCATCATAATTTAAATTTTAAGAATATAATGTGATTTCTTTTAAGGACAAGGAATATATGCTTTTTTATTAATTGAAATATACTTTTAGTTTTTATTAAATTTTATTGATTGACTGAAAATATATTTCACTCCTGTTAATTGGAAGTTTTATCACTTCAATTATTTTTTAGGTACCCTGGCATTTGATCTATTTAAGTAAATAATATTAAACTATTATACACTACAACTTTCATATAACTTCCCCTCTTTATATATTTTGAAGTGGTGAATGGATGCATGGTAAAGAATTGACTTACTACTACAGTAGTCTCATATTTCCAGATTTTTTCAGGAAGGGATTAAGCTAGTCTCTTGATATCCTATTCATTTGATAAAAGATAAAAATAAATGCAGAGTAAATGAAACTGCTTATGTTTGAGAAGAGCAAGGAGCAAACAATATGTGAAGTTATGTTAGAGCTGGATTAAAAATTGTGGATATGTCTGAGAGGTATGCTAGGAATTAAAGCTTGTTAAAGAATGCTTGGTTGTATCCAGTATATGCTGATCCTGATATCTATACATGGGAGTAGTACTTTGGTATGGATGTGAAAAACATGTCTTTGAGTGCAATGAAGATATATTTGAGGGATATGGCTGGAATGATGCAATGTGGACGTTAGAGCTGGATTAAAAATTGTGGATATGCCTGAGAGGTATGCTAGGAATTAAAGCTTGCTAAAGAATTCTTGGTTGTATCCAGTATATGCTGATCCTGATATCTATACACGGGAGTAGGACTTTGGTATGGATGTGAAAAACATATGTCTTTGAGTGCAATGAAGATATATTTGAGGGATATGGCTGGAATGATGCAATGTGGTTTTTGTTTTGAATGATAAAGTATGAAAGTACTATAAAGTGAAAAGGAGTGTGGTGGTTGCAATATGTAAATCAACTTTGAACTTTGAAATGATTTAGCCTTGTGGAGTGAATGAATGACACTATAAAGTAAAAAGGAGTGTGGTTGATGCAATATGTAAATCAACTTTGAACTTTGAAATGATTTAGCCTTGTGGAGTGAATGAATGAAGAACGACTTACAAAATGATAGGTATGAAAAAGGAAGAAAAAATAATGGAGACAACAATAGGTGAATATCTGAGGAGAATCGTTCACTATTTTACACAAAAATTAAAATTTGAACTATAAAGAAAATTCAATAGCGCAATTCATCATCATCAGCATTTCTATTTCATCCATTGCTGGATATATATACCTACTTTATTTTCCAGATATACCTATCTTGTTCAATTTGCTTCCACTGGGAATTACTTTCCTTATATCATCACTCCATCGTTTATATTGCATGTCAGGATGCCTTGCGTTGGTTGCCATTCTATAATTTTCTTTGTCCATCGGTTATCGGTGTTTCTCGTGTGGCCTGCCAACATTTACAATATAGTAAACAGCATTAAATTGCAACAAATATCCTGATTTCTTAGTACTATACTAGGTTTATTTTAGATTGTTCTATTTGATATTGCATTAAACATTAATGATATCGTGTTATGAAAAATATCCGACTACAGAACTAAAGAATAATAATTTTCTCCTGTAAAGATAAAGTTTATATCCGATATAAGTTATTCAAGTAAATCATCCTAGTAAAATTTCGGTTTTAAACTCTCAGTATATCCATATTGTCGTCGTGACTCCGAAAAGTTGGTACATCGCGATTTGAAGATTAGGCGAATATTTTAAATTATTCAATATAAGAAAATATTTATTATTATAAAATCGAAGAAAGATACATTAAAATTAATGAATGCAGATTTAATACATTATCATCATTCTATTTTTCAAATATATAGTATGGATTGATAAAATCATTCTGTAGTTCATCCCCATCATCATTGGTTTTCTCTTCTATAGAATTGCTTACTATGTATCCGTACAAATTACACAGACATCAATATCAGAATCAAAAATCATGCACCATCAGGGGCAGACTGGCCATAAGGACGTTCTGGCAAATGCCAAAAGGACCGGTCCTTTTGGCAGGCCGGCAGCCGACGAAATTTTTTATGTCACGTACCACACTTTGAATATAATGTGTATTGGTTTCAGATTCTTCATTCATTTATATTCACATTTATCAATATTTTAGTATTTTCACACAAAGATTTATACTTTAAGTAATTACAGTAAGACCCCGTTTAACGCGGGGGATACGTTCCAAAAAAACCAAGCACTAAACGAAACAGCATTAAACGAGGCCATCTTAATACATATATAATGGGAATCGGTGAAACGGGACAGTGAATAAAAAAATATATTGTACCGGTATCTTTTTTTTTGTAACATGTATTAATACTATTTTAATTAAATTATTTAAATAAATCATTTTTTTCATGAAAATCAAAAATCAAGTCAATAATTTGTTTATGATGAGGAAGGTTCTTCCTCATTTAATACTTTTTGTTTTTTCGTTAATAATCATCTAATTAAAAATCGTTTGCCTTTTCTTCTTTCGTTCAGCAAGCAATTGTCGATAGCGAGACATCGCATCCATGACATTTCGCCTTGCCTTTGAACTTTATCAAAATGTGGATCATTTTGTATAAACTGGTCCATAATTTCCGTAATAGTGGATAAATTTTAACTGTAAGATAATGTTGATGAACGATCATAAATATGAACTGTCACCGCAGCAGTACTGCACTGAACTGATATGAAACGCATTGCGAGACGACATAGGAGTATCAAAGAAACAAATTAGTGCGATTTCGGATTTATGTGAGTATAACGGTTTGAAAAACCGGGCCAAAGTGAAAAAATACACAATTCGAAAAAACCGAGTTATATTGAAACAGCATTTAAGCGGGGTCTTACTGTAGGTAATTATTTTTATTTTGTCGTTAAAATTTGTTTTGTAAAAAATACTATGTATTTAATATATACAGTGGATTCCGCGTAATTGGGACAAATCTCAAAGAACGAAAACCAAACTAATACAAAATTTAAACGCTTAATTGGAACAACTTTTTGCTTGAGACAGTAGCAGAAAAGGAATTTTCAATTTTTGATATATATTAGTTGATTTTTCGGAAGTATGGCTACACATATATACACTTATCTTTGCCAAGATGTCAAGAAAGGATTTTACATTCAAATAAAATTGCTTGGCTGAATAAAAAAACATAACAAGCTGAGATTATACTTATATAAAAGTGTTTATTCAAATTATTTAAACTTGCATTACTCATGTATATGTTCAAATTTCCCAATTATTTAATGTTTTAATCTTCTGTTCTCCAGCATCAATTTCTCAATTCTATTGACCTAATCGTACCTTCTCTCTTTTGTCAGTTATGGATGTGAATGCAGTTACTAACAAAAGAGTGTGAATGCAGGAACTTCTAATTTCATTATTTTTACTTATATTGAGAAAAAATTATTCGAATATCAATTTTTATTATGCTTTTCATTGTTTTTACATAACCAAATATTGTTTTAATGTGGATTTTTAAATAAATATTTAAATAACTCTCTCATTCAATTTATTTGGAAATATTTAATACAAGCATCAACTTTGGACTGCCAAAAATTCAAAAACCTCTCGCTTGAATTTATCCTAGTTGTATCATATTCCATGTCTCTTTCTTAGTTGTTGCATACTTTTTTCAGATACCTTGATCCAATAAATTATAATTTGAAAAAGTTTAGCCTCTTGTACAGGAGTGTCAGTTCTTTAAAAGTTGAGATATGGAATTTTGTGAAAGCAGGACCCCCCACTCAATAACCTAAGCATTTAAACTCCATAACTCAATAACTTAGCATTTAAACTCCACAACTCAATAACTTAAGCTTTTAAACCCTCATAACTCAATGACCTAAGCATTAATTTTGATACTTTAGATTATGTAAGAGTTGGATTGGTCAACATCCAAGGAAAAAATTTGTTTATTTGTTTTCATACAGAGAGCAAGTGCCTTGGCTTGCCTTGCATTAAATTATAAAAAATTTTATCAATATTCTGAGGTATGGAATTCCATACCTTCAAAAATGTGAGGTATGAAGTCTTTCATACCTTCCATAGTGGAAACGATACCCCTGCTCTTGTAAATAATATGATTTTGCTCTTTTTTCACCCACAAAATTCGATAAATTAATTTTATTTAAGAATCTCTTAAATAAAATTAAAGTGTTTCTCTGAATTAAATTGTTTCTCTGATAAATTAAAATTTATATTACATTTTAATTTATCAGAGAAACAAAGCAACAAATCTTATACATGATGATTGATGCAGAAGTCAACGTTCTAATTTATGGTGAGAAATACTCAGCTAATTGTGACAATACCTGATCATTTGTTTACATTAGTTATATTTTAAATATAACAAAAAAATTTATATAATAAAGTAATTTTTATTTTATCTCTAGTCAAAACAAGTATAGTAATACCCCGAAGTTACATGATAATGGGACAGACGAAAATTGCATAAGTAGGGGTACAACTCTGCATATAAATACATATAAATTTGGTTTAATTGGGACCAAGGACTAACAAAAACACTAGTTTAGAAGAAAAATATTTAATAAAATTGAGATTCTTTATAATACATTAATACAAATGTGAGAATCGTTACTATATAATTGTATAGTGCGCATTTTCTCTTATAATGAACTATTAATTGTATGAATAGATAAGTTGAAATTAAAAAGAAAAAAGAATGTGAAGTTTAGATGGATGAAGTTTCTTGTTTGCTACGGAAACTTCTCCCAATAAATAATATGAAAAAAAAACAGAGATTATATATAATTATAAATAAAAGAAATAGTTTTGTAAAGTAATATATAAACATCCTCAGGAAGATGTTAATTTAACGATAAACAATCGATTAATGTGTCTCAATTATCAGCAGAATTTTATATACAAAAACATAAGTCTCGACGAAACACGGGATATTATGACGACGACGCGAGATCAAATTGCGGGCAGGTATCGCCAGGAACGCGATAATGTAAACGAAAGGTTAACTTTGTAAAAACAAAGTACGTGGGAAGGAGAAAAGAAAATAGGTAAGAAGAGAAAGTCCAGGTCAGAGAGAGAAAAAGTCAGCAGAGTCCGAGAGAAGGTACCAATAAAGAAAGGTGTGCGCCGAAAGCGGCCAAGGATCCATCGAAAATCATACGTTGTATTTGTGTGTGTGTGTGTGCATCGAAAAAGTTGGAAGTAAAGAAGGAACTGTAATAAAAAAAAAAGAAATACAAAAGAATTGTTCCAAAGAAAAATCAGCTTGTGTATTCAAAGAACATTTCGACAACTAGAACTCTAAGGACTTTATTAACTAATTATAAAGGTATTTATCCTCCATCTTATTACGAAGTGCTGCTCCCTGTGTTCAGGTCAGCAACATCTGTAAAGGGATATCTCTCTCAATAAAGATCCAGGTTTGTTTTCAACCGTATTGTTGTCTGTCATTGCATCACTGGAGATTTTTCTCCTCTTCGTCTTACTCACAAAAGCGCCATATATCCGCGTTTTTGGCTATAACGAAATATCCTGACGCCACAGTCACTCCGCAGACCCCACACAAAATATTAAAAAAATAAATGAGTTACTTAAAAAATTATTCACTTTTACTTATTATCATACAATATCTTCAGCATTTTTTTCCATCACAGCAATAATGTCATGACATTTACGAATTATGCTTGAGTTTAAGGATTGAGCATTTTTCACCGTATTGAAAATTCTTTCATTACCTTTTATGATTGTGCTTACAGTGGATTCCGGTAGCTCAAACTTTTTTGCCAATTCACAGATTTTCATTCTGTTATCAAAATCCTTGATAATGTTAAATTTACATTCCAAAGATATCGTTTTCTTTTTCTTACTAGATACAGGAGAATCAGATTTACTTCGTTTGGATGACATAGTTTTTTTAAGGGTTTAGAAAACATATAACAAAAAATCTTAACTTTCATCGATCAAAGAATTGTAATCATGCACTTAGAGTTCACGCGAAACACTTGAAATGCGTATCACAACAAGATAGTGTGCAGCAATATTGCCAAACAAAAAAATCAAGAACCGCGTAACTCCAAGTTCGTGTAACTCCGTTAGGGTATTACTATAGTTTCTAGATGAAGTGTGTATAATTATTGACAAAAAGCATCCAAGAAGGCTAAATACACAGCCTCAAGATATGAGCTAGTTACATTATGTTAACTAAGGGGATAGCCATGACCACCTATCCTCTTTGTTTGAAAATGCTATTATTACTATATTTTTAATAATTTTTGGCAAAATTAATGACTTAGAATGACTAAATACAGAGAAATAATTCACCATCCACCATTTTTAAAAAACACTGAGACAAATTTTGAGTAAAAAATGTATAAACCATTTTTAAAAGGAACTGAAGTAAATCTTGAGTAAAAAACTGTAAAATGCAATAATTTTTCAAAAATTAATGCTAAATCTGGCATATAAATGGCAATATGAGTGATATGTATATGAATTACAGAAATATTTATTAATAAAAATAAATTTTCAAAAAAGTCAGTTTCCTTATACTAATTAATACTTCTTATAAAATAGGAAGTATTTTTCGCACATTTATTTTAATTATTTTTGTAGTAGACTACTGTATTTCATCTACCAGGAGGGAGAGTATGATTGAGTACAATTGTTTGTTTATACATGGTATCATATTAGACTTAGAAGTATCAAATTTCAATATAAATTATCTTTGTTAGTTGGAAAAATTTTTTAGAATTATCAAATATTTATTATTATTAGATGCAGAATATCATAAAGAATAAAAGTATGTACAAATTTCTTTTATCCGATGCAGAAAACATCAATAATTGGAAAAAATGTATTTAATATTTACATGTGCAAATTAGCCTATTTCATAATCTTTTATTTTGATTCTTAATTCAAAATTAAAAAGCAATATTAGAGTACAGTGTATTTCGGATACATTGCTGACAAAATCCAATTTTTTTGTGCCAAAAATTAAAAGGCAAAAAGTTAGGGCAAAAAATCAAAAGTACCCTTATTAAAATTGGAATTGGCAGCAATAGGAAAACAAAATGGAGAATCACAAAGGGTTAAATATTAATTTAATGTTAAGTAAATTAGTATTAAATATCTTAAAAATGAGGATGAATTTATAAATTTACAATTAAATAATCTCTGATATTAATCTAATAATTAGTAATAAATTTGTCAAATATTTTGGAAGCACTGCTTATTTTAAATGATTTGAATATCTATGTATCACAGAGATAATTTATATAATTTTTGTTAAATTTTTTTTTCCTTTTGATAAGTGATTTAATATATAGGTTGAAAAATGCTTGTAAATCAAATTATCCTTTAATTACCATTAAAATAGTATAATGTATTCCTGAGCTTAAAAAAATGCTAACTGTTTTTCAATGAAATAAGCTGATAACTTATTGCTATCTGAATACATAAATAACAACAAAAATACTTCAATACTGGTGTTAACTATTATAAAACAATCTAAAAATGTAATTTTCTTAGATAAAATCCATAATAGGGAGCAGCCTGGTTGCTGGCTTGAAACTTATTATATAAACTTCCATTCACTCAACAACATTACCACACAGATAATGCTATCATATATCATTTCATGTTATCCAAATTCAATTCAGAGTCTCATACATGCATATGAAAAAACTTGCCATCAATCCCATTCTTGAATATATGTTTCTTCAATGCCATTATCCAATTGTTTGTTGATTAGTAAATAGTCTTATTTAAATCTCTATTGTAGACCTATATTCATGAAGAGAATAGTGGACTGTAGATATGGTATCAAAAGGCTGAACTTGGATTTAGGGGGGGTCTATGCTGTTCTTAACAAAAATCATCTCTCTAGACAAACTATTTTGCATCAGTGAGCAATTATTGCTTCTGATTGGTTGTTCCACTATAGAGATAATTTCCTTGTTCTAAGTTGATGCTGCAATACTTTTAAGAAGACAATTTAGTCAGAGACAACTTTTTGTCTTTTAAAATTTGTCTGTATGCAGAGTGATAGCTTTACCTAGCTTTCAGGTAATATAATCAATATAGATATTTTGAAAGAAAAAAATATATAGTTTCATTAAGATAATAGAATATTTAAACAATATTAAAATATTAAGTGTGTTTTGGATGATATATATATTTTTTTAAAATTTAATTATTAATTAAAAGAAATGACAATGTGACCTTTTAAGAAATTATGGTCAAATTTATATATATTGGATAAAAGATACTTTTTCCAGTTGAAATAGATTGGCGTTATAGTTTTTCTCAGGTAAAGGATTTCAATAAAATATTGAGGATAATATTCAATTGTCTATCAATCAAATTCATAACAGGTTTTTGTTTAAGCTATTATCATCATTTAGGATATTATTTTATGTTCCCATTTACTAAACACCTTTGAACAATAAATAAAACTTCAAACAGAATTCTATGCATTAAATTTATATTTATTTATTTATCATCTTATTTTTCCAATTTAATATCAGTATTTAAAATATTTTTATTTCAGCAAAATTAAGCAAAATTTTAGTTGCTACCACTTTTCAATGTAGAATTAACGTTGTGTTCAGATTGAGTACAAAAGCTTTGATAGTTGAAATGTTCGTGTTTTTGCTAATATTCACAATTATAAACAACGACTGATATAATCAGTTAAAGATGTAAAAAGTAACAACACAAGCATCATGAGTGAATGACAGCATTCGAAGTAAAATCTTACTTCAGTGGCATTATTTTTTACTACAACACCAGTATTAGTTGCTTAAATTTTTGCTACTTTAGTCTTTTGTTTTTGATGAATGTTTCTTTAATTTAATTAAACATCATATTAATAATATATCTTTGTTATGCATTTACTGACATGATTAGTCACTTGACTGCTTTAAAATATTCATTATTATTTCTTCCAAAATAGAATAGTTTCTCCAATTCACTTATCAAAGCTTATAACTATTGCATGGTATAATTAAATAAATAATCATGTCCATTTACTGCCATTTTCTTCAAATAATGCACAGTATCAAAGAAATGCAATGTAAACAGTAATTTCATTGATTGGAATGGGACTGACATTGTGTATACATGAATTCTAAGCATCATAGGAAAATGATAAATGAAGTTTCCTAAGAAACAAATGATTGCTGTAGTGCTTAAAATATAATAATCTCTCTGCTGTCTCTGAGGAAAGATTTCTGCTCTATAGAGATGAATTTTTGATTTGTGGAAAAACAGAGACCAGCATAGATCCCATGGAATCCTTAAATTTCTCAAGGAGTAGACTGAGACTTAATTCCCAATCTTTTAGTAAAAATTCAAAGCATTTCCATGCACCGAACTTTCAGCACCTGTTAACAGATCCAATCATGCATTATGTGGTCAGCAGTTTATCTCAGAAATGGCCTTGATATTTAATCTTTGAGTGGAAAAAGATATAAAACCAGAAAGAAACAAAATGCATCCAAAAGCCTATACTTACTGTTCTTTAGCAATTTTGTAAAATATTTAACGCAAGAAAACAATAACCATAATAATTCACTACAAACATTAATCAAAAGCCAATGACATAATAGGTATTAAATGTTTACAAGTGTGAGGAAGTTAACTTGGACCTGTCCTATAAACTGATAGACTATTTTATTTAGGTTGAAGAAAAATTTTTGATTTTTATTCTTAAAAGAATTCTGAAAATTATCGTAAATCTCGCTCACGAGATAGACGTAAGCTTGCATCTCGTGCATATATCCAAAATTCCTGTATGTTTACCAGAATTCTCCATATATATTAACCTTGAAGTTTGTTCGTGTTGAAGAGATTCACCGTTTGAATAGTTCCAAAAAAATCCGCTAGAGGTCATATCGAAGCTTCGCGGATCTCAATTGTTGGCTACTCGTTATTTTAAAAATTTGATGCTGTATGGGCCAAATTTGTCAACTATATTAGTTGACAAATTTTTTTAAATCTTACAATTTTTTTAATCCGAAATGGTAATTTGGTGAGAGAGGCTTTCTTTTCAGATAATAAGAGATTATCAATCTATGGTTTCTTCAAAGTTAATATGTAGGATTGTAAACCATTGATGAAAATTTTTGTTATAGTCTTGTCCTTATATTTTGATTTCAAAAATGATAAATGAATATGTAAAAAAACTGAATGTGTTTGATCTTTTTTTGATATATTGCTGTTATAAGAATAATGAAACAAAAAAATATTTTATGACAATTGGATCACCATTTTATGAACTATAAAATTTGTAATTTCTATTCAATATAATATTTTAGGCTGGTTTTTCTGTATTATAACTTATCCTATATTCATCTAGAATGTAAATTCTGTCAAACTTCTTAAATCTCCAATACTCTGAAATCCTTATCATTTGCCATTTTGTAAATAAGAGTGGATTCAAATTGTGAAGTAATGGATTATTTTATCCAACTTCCATTCATTTCCAGGCTAAGACAAATTTTTATTTTGGGAAATTAGACAAAAATTAAAAGTTCAATTATTAAATAATAGATGGCATCACATTAGCTTAAATTTAGGTAATTAATTATTAATTCAATATATTTTAGCACAAATTAATAAAATGATTTTTAATTGCAGTTTAATTACAAAATAGTACACTAAGGATCATTTAGCTAATTCATATTATTTGATTTAATTATTTTCAATGAAATAGTAAAAAATTTGAGTACAAATTTGGATTCATAAATTTTTTGCAATCAATTCTTACAAAACTTTTAATCAATTAAAAGTCCACTCTTATTTGGAATTCTTGTTATATGAATGAAGCTGGCTTTAAGCTAAGATAGAGAACATTTTCATAATTAAAAATTTGTTTCCTCAAGTTTGGCTATGTTTTTATGTTTTTCTAGATCCATGATTGAACTATGAATATCTCTTACTGTTAATTTGATATTTTTAAATATTATGTAGCTAATTTTTAAATTTATTGATGGAAATTTACTTTTAATAGGTTGAAAATTTTATGAAGAATAATTAAAATGGGAAAGATTACAGCTGATCATTCTCAAATAAATTCATCATTAGAATTACCAGTAATATCGAAAAGTAAGAATAGTTATTATTAAACATATGAATTTTATTTTTCTTTTCTATTATTTTATATTAATTTAAATAATTAACTAAAATGCATATACAATAATTTCTTTTAATAAATGACAGCAAATTATTAAATAGTATAAACTTTTATATAATTATTATATAAAAGTTTATACTATTATTTATTTTATTATTTAATAATTTGCTGTCTTTTATTAGTGTTTTATCATCATTAAAACTTAATTAATACAACAATATCTGTTTATATATGTGTATGTTAACAGAATGATTATATATAAAATCATTCATTTAATGATGATATATTATAGGTTTTAATTCAAGTAACTTCTTTGAAAAAAATTATTTTACATAGTAAAAGTTTTTGAAACTGAAATGCTATACTTTTCTATAGTTTCAATAGCAAGGATTTAATTAAAATTATATATAAAAAATATGATTGCAAAACCATGCAACTCTGTAATGATATACTGCTGAATAAAATTTGTATAAATTTGATTTTTTTCCCATTATTTTTCATTTTTTAATATCTTATCCCAGTATTTATTTGCCTAAAACAAAGGTTCTCAAACTTATTTGGCCTTTTGTCCCTTTTTCAGAAAAAATTACTCAGTGCCTCCTGGAAAACATTTTGGCAAATCAACACATTGGTAATGTATTTGTTGTAGACAATTGAATAAAGCTATATTTCAAATATTCAATACTATATTGTTTACATTTTTTCTTAGTTTCAGCCATGAAACTAAGAAAAAAATGTAGACAATATCTGCAAAAAAAATAAAATTTGTGTTTATTTATCATACTAGGGGTATAAAATTATCAAGAGATATAATTGAAAAAGTGCAATTTCTCTTGCCAGAACCAAAATTTTTTGCAATAGTTGTGTTAATAGAATAGTGCCCACGACATCAGGTATGTAGTGGTGTTTGCATAAGATAGCAAAAGACAAACAAACTAAAATACTAACGAAACTTTTGTTCTTTGCTCAGCATTAGTTATATGTAGTTGATATTAAATTGTCAAATATCAAACTAAATTTATCAAGAAAAATTAATTTAAAAAAAAATACATCAATATGCAATTAAAATACAGTTATTAGTTTTAATTTAGTTTGCCCTTATTTAAATAATTGTTCCGTATTAATACTTGCCTTATTTACTAATTAACACATATGATTTGATAGTTATAAATAAATGTTAATAGCTAACAGTTTTTTATGATTTGATTTCCCTATTCTCATTAATATTGTAATAAAAAATATAACAAATATATTGACTGTAGACTTCAAAAAATATTGTACTAACATGAGTCTGCTATGATTTTATTATTAGTAAGCACTAGAAGATATTGAAATATATGATAGATATACAGGTAGGCCTCGATTAGTGCGAATAACTGGTTCCACGAATTTCTCACACTATTCGAAGTATTAACTCTATGTAAAATATGATAATTGGTTCTTGCTTTGTGAGATTCCGACCATTAGCCAACCTTCACGATGAATAACCACTATTCTAACTTAACACTAACTGTTTAAGAAATATTTTTCATATTTTATATCGTTATTCATCATCTAAATTATAACTTACTAGCTTTTGCTTGAATGTTCGCTTTACTAATCGGTATGCACTTTTGGTTGCAGTCTTCAATCCATACAGCTAAAAGACACTCCATTTCTATTACAAAACTTCTATTTCTTGTAGTTGTTTGCAAACCACAATATAATATGATATCTTCTTAAATAAATAAGTTTCACTGGACAAGAAAAATTTTCAATCTATTAAATATTATTATTATTTGTTAATAGAAAGCATATTATGAATGAAATCTATATAAAAAAATTAATTGTTTGATGAGAAGGAAAAACCTTTATTTGTATAAAATCAAAATTTATAAACTTTTCAATCAACTTTGACTTATTTAAAATTCATAAATCAAAACTGATCACAAAGTTGAAATTTGTAGGCCTATGTTGTTGAGAGTAAAAATCATAGAAAACAAAAACGTATTTATAGCTATAAAATTGAAGCATTATATTAAGATATTGTTTTAAAATCTGTATAAAAACAATAAATTAACAATTATTAATTTTCTGTAAGTATTATTTAAATATAATAAATATTTGAAATATATAAATGATATTTACTTTTCCTCCTCTAATAGCTGAATATTTTGTTGTTTTTCATCTACTTCTTCTTTTAATTCCTTTACTTGAGTTTTGTACAATATCTGAAAAATTCATATATTTATATTATTAAAATAATCAATATTTAAATTTATATTTTCCTCCAGGGGGTGCAGCCCCACCCGTGGAGGGAGGCCTGTGGGGCCCGTGGACCCCCGGTTCCACACGGCGCCCATGGGGTGGCCTCAAGGGTTCCCAATACGAATTGTCCCCACGGGCCCGTGAGGACAATTCTCAAATACACCATGGACGTCCCAAATATACGGGCCCTACAAGCTCCCAATACGAATTGTCCCCACGGGCCCGTGCGGGAGCATTGCTGAGCCCTCAGGGGGCGCCCGGGGCCCATTATTATATTTATGGCATTTCTATTTATTAACAAAATTACTACACATTTAAACTAATGCTTAATAAAATATACAGTAAATAAATTTGCAAGATAAGCTATTATTATACAATAT
This sequence comes from Olivierus martensii, assembly GCA_000484575.1. Lineage (NCBI taxonomy): Eukaryota > Metazoa > Arthropoda > Arachnida > Scorpiones > Buthidae > Olivierus > Olivierus martensii. The sequence goes on from AYEL01039550.1 coordinate 103,721, forward strand.
GCTGTTATATAAAGTATTATAAGATTAAATCACAATAGTATATTTCCGCTCATTTATATGAGCGGGTAATTTCTAGTAAATATAAAATTCTCGAATATTTTGTTTTGAATAATCTAAACTATCTCAATTCTAAGAAGGACGTTTTCTAGTATTATTGAGCCATTTGATTTAAAGTACAAACAAACCCATTTTGGACTAGAAAATAATTTTGTAAACTATTTTATACAGTTCATTAATATAAGATCATATCACAAATGGAGAAAATCGAAAACATGTAGGTACAAAAGCATTTCGTGATAATTAACATTGGAAAACAATATCTGTAAGAGAAAAAATTTATTATATGATCTTTCATCAAAAAAGTTATTGATTATTGTCTGTATTTGCCAATCTCAAAAAACGAAAATATTGTAATTTCATCTGATAAATTCGAGATACTGAAATTGGTTAGGTTAGATTAATTAAATCTCTAAATCACACATGGGATATACTGTATCTAACAGCGGCCACTTTTACAACCCATCACCAGCTGGCCAACATCCATGATGGGATCAACCAGAATGTTGAAGGATGGGATTCGTCGGACCGGGAATTAGAGATTTGGATTCGAAAAGATCTTTAATATTTGAACTTTAAAACTGTTTTACTTTCGACTACAATTTTATAAGTACAGTATTGATAAAACAAACGAGAATAAGTCAGAATCGATTGTATGATAAGAGTATAGGCTACATCTTTCATCCTTTAACTCTTATTCTCTCGAAAGATTTGAGTTTAAAAAAAAAGCTGAAATATCAAAGTAAACTTCTTAATTTTATTCTTTAATTAAGAAAATCCGGATTCGTGGTTTTTCGCGATGATGTCCTAATCTTAAGTGTGATCAGTCGTGTAGGGGCTTCGCTTATATCTTTCAAATGGAAACTAGCAGACTCTGGTAATGATGTCACAATCCGTGGGTTTAAGGCATCTTTACAGGGAAGAAATTCAGCCCTTCCATCACGATTATTTCTGAATTGCATACTTGTGTTACTTGCTTTTCAACTAGAGATTATTAAGTTTGGAAGAACATTTACGAACGATTACTTAGAATGGGTTCGAAATCCTAAATGGAATCGGTAGTTAGATGGATTGTTTTCAATAGGCTAAACTCGGATCGTCATAATCTTTAGATGGAAATGGGATTTATAATCTTCATATTGATGTTTAATATGCTTCCACACAGCACTAATCGTTTACTTATTCGTCACATCCCATCATGGATATGACAAAATTTGATAAATTTTGGAATGTCCCTCGCTGCTAAACTCTATTTCTTCTCTTCACTCTTCTCTCTCTTTGTTTTACGGTATTTTCCAATAGCTGTGGTTACTAGTGGTGAGATTAATCAAGCGCCAAAACGGGGTTACCCTCATTCGTGCTGAAATCACTCGCCAGATGAAGAATTGTATTGAAAGGGCCTGGTTCAGATTTCTCATCAATAAATCTGCAGGTGGGATTTATAAATAAATTCGTATCTGCAATAATAAGCCAAATTTTACTACACGGCCTTATGGCTAAATGCGTTTTATCTGTATGGTTTTACGCCGCTTTCCACTCAGTGAATACTGAACGATGAGGCATTTCCACAACCTGATCTAGAAGATAGGGTTCAACGATCCGGGTCCAGACTCTGCTAAAAAATTTGGATGTGTGGGATCGGAGAATTGAACCCAGATCCTCCATGGGGGAAGCACAGCACCTTTCACTCATCCGGTATTTGTTTGCTATCTAAAAATCTGAACTCGATTTTAGTCCCAAACAATGACATCATTCAGCTGGTTCGCCCCAACCAGTTGTTTAAAATTTGTTAGGTCCGTCAAACCGCTTGTTGTGGAAACAGAGAACGAAACACAGCTTTTTTTGCAGTGTAAATGAAATGAAATCAATTATAAATTATTATAGGGTTATGAGCGCCATTCATTGAAAGTCATACGCAATTATTTGAAAATACAGTAGTTAATTCAACGGAAATCACGACTGCTTTCTCTCACAACTTCACGCAACATATTAAACAATGAAAATATTGAACTAATATAGCATTATAATACCAACGTGTCTATTTTAAGTATTATTTTAATGATTAGTTTCAGATAATTTTCTTTTTCAGGAAAAATAGGCAAGTTCGGTTCATTATTTTGAATCTCACACTGTTTCCACATTCCCAATTGTTTCAGTGTATTTGAGGACAAAAAGACCTCTCAAATCTATCTTTTTATTAACAATCGTGATGGGTTTGTCATCCATTACGGTTGTTGTTAGCTCATACAATATTTTAAATATTTCAGATGCTCACCAACTTTCGACAGAGTGGTTGCTTATTGTCTGTTTTGTTAATTGGTTTTACGCCAATGAATCAACTTAAGAGATGAAGAGCAATTAAAAGCCCATCACTGGTTAGCCAGATTTTCAATGAAGTCGGCCGAGAATGAAAGAGATTTAATTGGTCGGGCTCGGACATTTCCTGAAAACATCTTTGATTGAAATGTGGGGCCCGAGAACTGTAACACATTTCCACGTGGCCATCCGATCGACAATTGGAACGTGCTTTTCTTTTACGAAAAGAAAAAATCTGCCGAATGACCGTAATAGAAGTGTCTATTTTTCCACTTGGAGATCTAGGTTCGGTTCCAGAGTTCTCTCCAGAAGATTTTTCCACCAGAGACTGACCCTACCAGGGACAGTGGGAAGCCCAAACTGGGCATTAGAATGCCCCGCCCCTTAGTTTCCGCTGGATGGAAAGTGGAATAAAGTTATACATACACAAATAAAATCGCTATCCATATTTTAAAATCTTTATATTTTATATTAAATATAATTTCTATTATTTTAATACTGTATATAATGCTTGAAAATGATACGATATAGTCGGCCGGATTGGCCGCTTGGAAACGCTTCGGCTTTCCACTCTGGAGGACCCGGGTTCCAGTCTCGGGTCCCACCCCTTGAAAATATTTATCATGGGGTCCGGGCCGGCCCGTCTATCCCCGTCCTTCTGGGCTTGTTTCGCCCGCCACATAGTATTCTAACTGAATGGAGTGTGGCATCATCTGTTGACAAAAAATGGACTCATAGAATACGCTGCTGCGCAGATGAACGTTAAAAAAGAATAAGGAATGTAAATTTATGATTTCCACATTGGACAGCTGCCCTGGAGCCCACCTTAGAGAGAACCTTGATTACAAGTGCCATTTTAATGTGCATTTTAACAACCGCTTTGCCAAACTCAACAAAAAATAGATATCGGTTCTAGCAAACCGATACGAACCGGCTGAATCCAACCACTGGATATAATGTGATTTTAAAAAAATTCGAATTTTATTATATATGTGAAGTAGATACATCGTTGAGTAGTTACTTTTGTATGTACTTGGCAAAATTTTTTAATCTGTTATAAATAGGCCAAGTTCTCATAGTCTATCGTTTTAATAACGATTAAATTTTATGATATACAGTACTATAATTTATATAAATACAGTGGGTGATCGGTTAACGAATTGTTCGGATAACAAACATTTTCGCGAAAGATTTTTATGTTGGGATAACGAACACTTCACAGAACAAACTGTGGGATTTGCAAACTGACGGAATTACAAGTCGGTCGGATGGCCGCGTGATAAAGCTGTGGCTTACCATCCTGGAGGATCCGGGTCTCACTTCTCCAATTTTTTAGGAGAGGTCCGGGCCCGGCCCAATGAACCTCATCCTTCAATCATTCGGTTGACCCCATCATGGGTGTTGGCCAGCCTGTGATGAGCTCTATAAGTAGCGCCGGCCCGGCCCGTTGAACCTCATCTTCAACCATCTGGTTGATCTCATCATGGGTGTTGGCCAGCCTGTGATGAGCTCTATAAGTAGCCGCCGGCAGATAATGAATATCCCATGAGGATATGGAGGCTTAACCGAACTAACCAATATCTGACGAGGATATGGCGGATTAACTAACCTAACGGAATGATAGACTTAGTCCTCGCGCGTTAGTGGACTTACGGGTAAGGATGGAAGAACAGCTGTAGTTTTTTCCGATTAAAATGAACTCGGCGACCACTTAAAACAAACAAAAGATTTATTAAGGAAAATGAGAGAGAGATTTTACAATATTTTGGTGTTAGAATGGCACCCATATCACATATCAGGTTGAAATCAATAGGCTTGGGGAACCCTACCATGACAATGCTATTAATCACTTTCGAAAAATCCTGAAGAAGAGAGAAAAGTCACTACAATGCTATTAATCACTTCCGAAAAATCCTGAAGGAGAGAGAAAAGCGCGATGCTATTAATCACTTCCGAAAAATCCTGAAGGAGAGAGAAAAGCACATGACAATGCTATTAATCCACTTCCAAAAAATCCTGAAGGAGAGAGAAAAGCAATGACATTGCACAGATTCTTTAACAGAAAATAAACATAATAGATGAAAATGCGAGACTGTGTGTTATGATCAATGATCGTTCAATAATGAGGCTCGAATTCAATCAATAAAACAACTATTTATTATTATATAACTATTCTAAAGACGCATTGTTCTACAGTGGTCTTATGCGTCCGACGTCTCCAAAGCTCGGCTCAGAAGTGCCGTTACAATGGTTATTGTTGCCAACTCTGGCGGTACATCACATTTCTATTCCATCTCCTCAACATCACATTTCTATTCGATCTCCTCAACTATAGTGGTTCTTCTTGGTCTGAAATAATAGTTTCCTCGATTTGTTTGTTCTCCTGCATATATCCTCCTCCTTCTGGGTTATAACGCTTGACGAAAGAAGTATTTCGATGTACAGTAATTTCCGTCCCTCTGGTGTTTCGACTATTATTGAGTTACCATTTTTACTAGATACTTTGTATGGAGTAGAATAAAACAGTGTTTGCAATTTGTCCGTAATGACGTCTCTTTTCAACAATACCTCATCTCCCACTTTGACTTCGCTAGGTCGACTGTTTCTCGATTTATCAGCGTAATATTTACTCCTTTCTTTCATTTCGTAGTCTCGATCTTTCACTTCTATATTGATAGGTTTTTCCTTATAATCGGGAGTTTATCCCTCATCTCTCTTCCAAGCATAATAAGGTACGCAGGCCTTTTCCCGGTTGTACAATGCGGTGTTGAGTGATAGGCGAACAGATATTTTCTAAGTGCTGATTTTAGATCTTTCCCTGAGGCTTGGGCGATTCGTAGTCTTTTTAATAGCGATCTGTTTTGCCTTTCCACTTCTCCGTTTGCCTGAGGCCATTTCGCCGTGTTCACAGTTGACAGTTGACAAAAGAGGATAGATGGGCTGTACAAAAGCTTAGCCGCTTAGAGTATGAAAAGAAGATAGGAGGAAATAGAAAAGTAAAGTAAAGTGAAAGGGTCCTATCAAAGAAGTGCGATAGGTCACTAGAGGAAGAAGGAGAGGAGGCAACCAACATACTAAGGGGTCCAAGAGGTCACAATGGCGTAAATAAAGATAAAAAATGAAAAATAAAAACAGTCCTTCCCACTTGGAAGGAAAAATAAAGATATATACAATATTTACATAGTTGCCAGTAGGTGATGATGAACAAAGGTAGGTCCAGTTGCTGTAAGTAAAATTAACAGAGATTACAATGAAGAGAAACAGTGGCCAGCACTTCTGCTGGAGTTGAAGTATGCAATATTTACATAGTTGCCAGTAGGTGTTGATGCGCGAAAGTAGGTCCAGTTGCTGAAAAGTAAGATTAACATAGATTACATTGAAGAAATACAGAGGCCAGCACCTCTGCTGGAGCTGGAACAGAAGCCAGAGATCACAGTTGACAAGAGGAGTTTTAGCCAAACGAGACAGCACAAGTGCAGATTAAGAGTCAGTGGAATCCCCAAAAGAAGGTTCAAGAGCCTTGGTGTTTTTAAGGATATTTTTAAGAGCAAAGAAAAGTAGTTTAATATCAAAAAATTGGTGATAATGGCACGTCCAGTTACAACCGTGCAGCAATGTGGTCCTCTCAAAGCTTTCCCTGTAAACGTCAAAGAGGGAACAGCTAAAAAGATGATGGTGTGAATCCTGTGTACCACCGTCTTCACAGTGGCAATTGTCGTGATCCGATAATTTAAATCTGTGGAGGAATTTCCGTGTCCCGTAACTGTTTGAGTGATATGGGAGTTGATCGTCACAAAACGGTTATAGAAAAAATTCCTGATATTAGGAATGAAGCAGTGGGCAAGCCTCCCAGTGGTTTCGCTGTCCCAGTTGTTTTGCCATTGTTGAAAGAGAAGATCATTTATTGTCTTTTTTAGATAGCTAAAAGGAATAGCATTATAACTTATTTTATCTAAGTTTTTAATCGCCTTTTTAGCTAAAGAGTCGGCCATTTCGTTGCCTTTGAAACCTTTATGGCCAGGCACCCAATAGAAATTCAGTTTATTGTTATTTTCAATTTGCTTGATCAGTTCTCTGATTTTAGGGATCAGAGAGTAATAAGTTTGATCTTTGTTGATGTTAAGTAAAGCAGTGCGACTGTCAGTAATGATATTGATGGTACTTTTGTTAATGTTCCTCTGTTTAATGATTTGAAGCCCTTTGAAAATGGCTAGGATTTCTGCCTGGTTATTGCTGCAGTGTTCTTCCAATTTAAAGTAGGCTTGATGCCAGATTCTGCTGTTGTTTTTAAGAACGACCACTGCAGCCCCGACTCCTTCTTTAGTTTTGGAGCCATGTTCACACGTAGTGTGATGCCGTTTCTTATAGAGAAATCTCTAAACTCGGCACTTACGAATTGTGTGCCGTTGTCTGCTATCAGTTCCTCGGGCAGACCGAAACGAGCGAATATCTCTTCCAGTTCCTCGATTGTTCTTTCCTTTTTAATAGATTTCATAATTCTTGCCTCATAAAATCTTCTATAGTAATCAATTACTAAAAATATATAGATTGCTCCTTGTAATGGCCCTAAAAAATCAATTGCCACTGTTTTCCATGGGGCGTCTGGCATTCTTGTCATATTTAGTGGTCAGGTGGGTCTGCTACGCCTACTAATTGACATCCATAACAAGATTTGCAGAATTTTTCCACATCCTTTTCTAATCCAAACCACCATACTTTGTTAAGTAATCTTTGTTTCATTTTTACAATTCCTTGATGTCCTTCATGTGCTAATTTTAAAACTCTAGTGCAAAGTGCTGGAGGAATTAATATCCTTGTACCTCTTAACACTACATCGTCGATTACGCACAGCTCTGTCTTTATTATCTCATATCTTCGGAATTTCATTGGCCATTTATTTTGTTGGATTGCCTCTTTGAGTTCTTTCATATCACTGTCGTTATATTTTTCTCTAATCTCTTCCAAATTCATTGAATGTAGTACTGCTTCTCTAACTACACATCTTATGTGTTGATCGTCAGAATTACATTTCGTATTCTCCCCCGCTGTGCGGCTTCCGGTGATACTCAACCTTCAAAGTGGGTCAGCGATGTTTTTCTTTCCTCTTTCATAAATCACTTTAAAACGATATCCCATTAGTCTCATTACCCAGCTTTCTATTCTTGCGCATGCTTTGGATCTGGGAGAGAAAATAAATTCTAACGGTTTATGATCTGTTATTATATTAAAATCAGAACCATACACATATAAATGAAATCTTTCGAAAGCCCACACTAAACTTAGTGCTTCTTTTTCTATTTGGCTATACTTTTGTTCTGGTTCACTTAACGCCCTGCTAGCGTATTCAATTATTTTATATTTATTTTCCTGTAGCTGGATGAGTACAGCGCCGAGACCATATGGACTTTGTCAGCTATTATTGTTGATTTGGAAATAGGGTCATAAAAGCCTAAAGCTTTGGACTCCATTAAAGCTTTTTTCAAATTTTCAAATGCTATGTCGTGTTCCTTTAGCCATTTAAATAGTGTATTCTTTTTTATCAGCCGGTCCCTTTTATCTTTTTTAGTTTTAACGATTCCCAGCTGTTTCTATCTAAAACATTGCATGTTGCTCCAGAATCTATCAGAAATCTGGTTTTTATACCTCCGATCCACGCGTCAATATTACCGGGATCATCATTCTCTCTTATCTGAAATGTATATTCTTCGATAATGTCATTATTTTCCACTTTCTCCTGAACATTGAAAATCTTTTTGTCTTGTCTTTTAGCATAATTTTTGTTTTAGTTTTATAACATTTTTCTAAGTGGCCAATTAACCCACATTTCTTATATGTTTTGTTTCTCACTGGGCACTTCTTGTCACTAGATTTATGACCTTCTAAATTACACCGATAGCAAATTATTTTTTGGTTAGTTTTGTTCGATGGTTTGCTATACATTTTATTATTAATTCATATAATTGCTTGGTCTTTTGTTCTTGCTTCTATACTACCCGCTTGTTTTTCGGATGATTCTAATATTCGTCCGAGTTCTTTTGCTTTTTCCACAGTTAAATTATCGCCTTCTTTAAGTAATTGCCTCCTTAGCTCACTAGAACTACATTTTTCAATCAACTGATCTATAATCATATCATTTTCGTTTCCTTTAAAATTACAGTTAATGCTCTGAGCTTTTAGGCGTGTAACAAATTGAATTATTGACTCACCTTCTTTTTGCGATAACGAACGGAAGACATGTTGTTCATAAGTATAATTCTTCTTAGGTTGAAATATTTTTGTCAATGCCTGCTTACAAATTTCGTAGGCATTATCATTTGGTGCGGTTTCTTGTCTTGATTCGGCGAGCGTGAACCACACTTCTTGAACATTTTCACCTGCATGATGGAGAAGTAATGCCCTTTTATGGTTTGTGCTTTGGATTCCACTTGCCTCTAGAAACAATTCAAATGACTTCAGCCACTGGTCCCATTTTTGAGATGTTGCTGATTCTTCTCCTGCCGGATCAAATGTTTTAATGTTTGGTTTTTCTACATTCATCTCGTCGCCAATGTTATGATCAATGATCGTTCAATAATGAGGCTCAAATTCAATCAATAAAACAACTATTTATTACTATATAACTATTCTAAAGACTCATTGTTCTACAGTGGTCTCATGCGACCATTGTATCCAAAAGCTGATTTACTTTTTCGATAATACCGTCCTTAATAAGTTCTTGCAATCTACTTTTCATTAACGAACGTAATTGCAATGGTATCCTTCTGGCTGTTTGTGCCACTGGCGTAATGTTTCCGTCGATAATTAATTTTAATTTGTAGTTTCTTAACTTTACGATTTTTTCTGTAAACAGATCAGGAAATTCTCTTTTTAGCGTACTTATTGTTAATTCTTGTTCTGTTTCGATATTTCGTAACGGAAGTCCCATTCGTAATATCCCTAAATTTCCAGCGGCGTCTTTGCCAGTTATGGTGTACCTCTTCCGACAACTACATAAAATTTTGATTCTAATTTTTTTCCGTTTTCTAATTGAATAATCGTATTAAATGCACCCAACGTTTTTAAAGGTTGTTCACTTCCGTAGGCAATCAATCTCTTATCCGATTTTTCGCATGTTCCTTTTATCTTTTTTAGTTTTAATGATTCCCAGCTGTTTCTATCTAACACATTGCATGTTGCTCCAGAATCTATCAGAAATCTGGTTTTTATACCTCCGATCCACGCGTCAATATTACCAGGATCATCATTCTCTCTTATCTGAAATGTATATTCTTCGATAATGTCATTATTTTCCACTTTCTCCTGAACATTGCGAATCTTTTTGTCTTGTCTTTTAGCATAATTTTTTGTTTTAGTTTTACAACATTTTTCTAAGTGGCCAATTAACCCACATTTCTTACATGTTTTGTTTCTCGCTGGGCACTTCTCGTCACTAGATTTATGACTTTCTAAATTACATCGATAGCAAATTATTTTTTGGTTAGTTTTGTTCGATAGTTTGCTATACGTTTTATTATTAATTCGTCTAATTGCTTGGTCTTTTGTTCCCGCTTCTATTCTACCCGCTTGTTTTCGGATGATTCTAATATTCGTCCGAGTTCTTTTGCTTTTACCACAGTTAAATTATCGCCTTCTTTAAGTAATTGCCTCCTTAGCTCACTAGAACTACATTTTTCAATCAACTGATCTATAATCATATCGTTTTCGTTTCCTTTAAAATTACAGTTAATGCTCTGAGCTTTTAGGCGTGTAACAAATTGAATTATTGACTCACCTTCTTTTTGCGATAACGAACGGAATCGAATCACCTTCTTTTTGCGATAACGAACGGAAGACATGTCGTTCATAAGTATAATTCTTCTTAGGTTGACATATTTTTGTCAATGCCTGCTTACAAATTTCGTAGACATTATCATTTGGTGCGGTTTCTTGTCTTGATTAGGCGAGCGTGAACCACACTTCTTGAACATTTTCACCTACATGATGGAGAAGTAATGCCCTTTTACGGTTTGCGCTTTGGATTCCACTTGCCTCTAGAAACAATTCAAATGACTTCAGCCACCGGTCCCATTTTTGAGATGTTGCCGATTCTTCTCCTGCCGGATCAAATGTTTTAATGTTTGCTTTTTCTATATTCATCTCGTCGCCAATGTTATTTATGATCAATGATCGTTCAATAATGAGGCTCAAATTCAACCAATAAAACAACTATTTATTATTATATAACTATTCTAAAGACGCATTGTTCTACAGTGGTCTCATGCGACCGACGTCTCCAAAGCTCGGCTCAGAAGTGCCGTTACAATGGTTATGTTGCCAACTCTGGCGGTACATCACACTATGTATATATATATTATTGTTATTACATATAAATAAACGTAGTAAGAAATTATAATTTTTATTTATTTTTTTTTTTGGGTCTCCAGAACGAATTAATCAAATTCCCATAAAAATCGTTATTACATATAAATAAATGTAGTAAGAAATTATATAATTTTTTATTATGATTATTACATATAAATAAATGTAGTAAGAAATTATATAATTTTTTATTTCTATTACATATAAATAAACGTAGTAAGAAATTATATAATTTTTTATTTAATTATTTTTGGATCTCCGGAACGAATTAATCGAATTCCCATAAAAACCTATGGTAAATCGAGGATCGGTTAACGAAAAATTAGTATAACGAATATTGTCTTTGAACGGAATATGTTCGTTAATTGATCATCGACTGTATATCTTACACAATCAATACATTAGATGTTTATTTGAGAAAAATATGGCAATAATTATTGAAACAAAAAAAAAAAAAAAAACAATTAGCTTTTTAATAACTAGAGGTCGAAAAAAAAAAAAAAAAAAAATACAATTAGCTTTTTAATAACTAGAGGTCGCTGTTTTATAAGATGGCTGCTTCTGTCTTTAACGTGTGCAAGATAATATATCAGTATTTTTAATTATTTTAGAAATGTCATTAAAAGTTTTAATATTTTTTAGTTTATATTCTTTAATAGCTTTTCACACTTCTGAAGAAAACGAAGAAATTTCGCATCCAACAATAGTAGACGAATTATTAATATGTATCTTTTGAATTTATTTTTTTTGAATCTTTTTCAGTTTATATATTGAATTTATTTTAATTTCCAATCTCATCGCATTTCTGAGAAAAATGGGTGGTACGGATAGTAAGATATACCCGGTATACCTTTACAATTAATTAGAATTTCAGGAGACATTTTCTAAAAAATTAAACTTTCATTCTAAAAAACTCCAAGTATAATTTAATCTTTTTCTTAGTAATTTATCCTAAAAACAAGTCTCTATTCGGTATTCTTTCAACTTTCAAATATAACTTGTAATTTATATATATATATGTATGTGTGCGTGTGCATGCTTTTGTGTGTTTGTTTTTTTTTGTTTTTTTTTTTTTTTCAGTTTTTTTAATTGTAAATTGTTAAAATAATTTTTAGTTTTGCTGATTGTTTTATGTCAAACATATTTGAACCTGATTAAATTTTAATTATTTATTTATGATTTGTTATCTTTTTAATTTTAATAAACTGTTTGGATGTTTTTAATTTACATTATTTAATATAGGTAGAAAAAATTCATTAAGTTTTAATTTAATATTTCCTTATCTTTAGGAGAAATTCCATATTTATTAGTAGCAAATGAAAATGAATTATGTCGTCTTAATCTATATAATGTAGTGGATTTAGATGATATACTTCAAGATAACTCTCAAACAGTATAAATTCAATAGATGTATATTTTAATTAACTTTACTTATTTTATAAATTCATATTTTTACTCATTGATCAAATGGAAATTTAAAATTATATTCGCAGAATAATTTACTTGAATTATATATGCAGTATATAGACTGCTCCTAAAAGATCTGGCCAAATTTAACGACAGATGCTATTCATAAAAACAAAGCAAAACTTTCACATAAATATGGATCCAGAAATATTTCTTTTTCGAAATAGCACTGGGTGTAAAAGCATAGGTTGTATAAGTAACTCTGCAAAAGAGAGCAACCCTTGCTAACATTTAATAAATATTACAAGTTTAAATACTTGTCCATTATCATAGCATTAGTGGAAAATAAAATATCAGATTTGTGTTAATGTTAACCAGTACTGTATGAAATGCTCCATTTTAATTTGCTTTCAATTTTTCCCCAGCTGATCATGGTTATTTCCAGCCATTCATGGACTGTTTCAGTAACTTACAAAATATTCTGATTAATGTAAAGTTTGTTTTTTTATAGTTGATTGAAAACTACAGTTTATTACATCCATCATGAGACTGTTTGATGCTTTTTATGTCCTGTATTGTCTTGAAAAGGAAACCTTTCTGAACCTTCATATAAACTTTTTTTGGTTTGTTTTGACAAGTAGCATTTCTGAATTATATTTGATTAGATCTTTTAGGAGCACACTGTGTACAGGATCTCTTAATGGTTGGGACAAAATCAAAGCATGAGTTTTTTATATCAAAATAATGAAAAAAGTTGTTATAATCCTAAGTCCAAAAATACCAAATTTAAAAAAAATATGCACATTTTATAGTAATGCTTTTTCAAAGATCGTAAAAGAAATGTGTTTAATTAAAAAAATAAAGTTGACAATGTAGTTTTAAATTGTCTTACATTTTTTTTCATCATGGACTACAATGAAAAAATATAACATAATGTAAGACTATGATGTCAATTTTGTTTTTTATATTTATTTCATTAATTAAATACATTTCCTTTACGATTTTTGATAAAAGCACTACTAATAAAATGTGCATATTTCTCTTAAACTGGCAAAGTGTAGTAGAAATGTAGCAATGCCACAGGGTAGTTGGTTTCTGAGAGACTCCAGATAATCACTTGCATCATTAAAAGCAGTATTTTTATTCCTCCAAAAATATTGATTTTATTCCATTCCTAAACCTGTTTTCTGTCAAATAAAACAATTCTGATAGAATTATGTTTATGTGCTATTTTTATTGAAATTAATGTAATCCAATCCAATTTAAACAAAGTATCATATATCAAAATCATAAATATTTTGCTGTTGATCAGTCTCTACAATCCTATTGTTTTTCTAACATTAGACTGTGCATTCTAGATAACTGAGGAGCCAAAAGTCAAATCTAGGTTTTTTTGCCAACATGGGCATGATACTGAATATAGGGGAAAATATAATTGCATAATTATATAAACAAACCATAAGCTAAATTTGAATCTCTATATCTCAAAATCCCTTAAATATTTTAAAGATTTTTTAAATTAAAAAACGAAAAATTACATATGATCTTTTTTATCAAATTTAATATTTTATTAATTTTTTTCTAATATGATATATAATATGCAAATGTCATGTAGCTTTAACTTAAAATTATATTGTGTAAATAATTCTTAGATCAAATCAACCAAAGTGTTATTTTCTCTTTACATAACACATACATGCATACTGGTTTAGGCTGAATGAGTACAAGAAAACATATGTATTTGAAATTTGTTTAGGCTGAATAAGTATAAGAAAACATATGTATTTGAAATTTGTTTTGTATTTTTTACATTGTGTTTTTTTATTTTCTATCAGATTGATTATTTTGCTTAAAATTTTATTCTATAAAATTTTAAGCAAAATATTTTTTATATTTTCAGGTATAATTCCAGAGGGCTGATTTTTAGCCAAATTCAATTTATGATTACTTTATGTATTTAACATAAATCTACATAGTTTCTTTCATTTCCTAATCAATATAGAGCATTTTACCAAATTATATCCATAATTCTGACATATGAATGAAACATTTTTTAAAAAACTTGTTAATATAAAAAGTGGGTATGCTCCAAAAAATACTTCAGAAAAAAATTAAATATTAGAGAAAATACAGTAGAGTATCAATTAACTAGAAGGCCGCTTATCCGAACGTAATTTTTAATTGTGATACACAACAGGTCTCCACCAATACTCCCATCCTACAATGTGTAGGGTGGGAGAATCTAAGCTTCTGTTTCGGGCATTGACTGTATTGTTTTTATAATTTTGTTTGTATCGAGTATTGGTTGCATATCACAATTGAAAATTATGTAGCCCTTATATCCTGTTTACACTACGCAATATAAACCGGTTCAAATTATTCAATTTGTTTAATCTCATAAATGTGAACGGAACAAGATAGCTCAAACTTGTTTGAAAACGTCTTGCACTAGTGCATACTGGTTTAGGCTGAATGAGTACAAGAAAACATATGTATTTGAAATTTGTTTAGGCTGAATAAGTATAAGAAAACATATGTATTTGAAATTTGTTTTGTATTTTTTACATTGTGTTTTTTTATTTTCTATCAGATTGATTATTCAAAAAAATTGTTTATCTGAATACCCTTGGTCCCAAGTTCAGATAATCGACGCTCTACTATAATAATATATTTCAACAAACAGCTTTATATTATATTACCCTATTAAATATAAAGAAAAAAATTTGAGGGAAATAATCATCAAACTAATAAGTGTAATTGATGTCTGAGAGAAACCACTGAATTTTTCTCTGAAACCATAAATGCAATGCAAAATGTGTTTATTTAAATTGAATCCAGTCTGAAAATCCAGAAAGTACAGAGTTTTTGAAAATATTTGCATGCCCTTGAAAATTTGTACATAGTGTGAAAGGTGGTGCAATTTCCCTCAGACACCAACTACACTGTACCAGGTAATTAAATGTGGTATTTTTAAACCTATCTTTATAAGAACTTTTTCATTATTTTGATTCAAGAAATTCTGCCTCTATCATAGAAAATTTATAAGTATAGATAAAAAATGGCACCACTTACCTGGTTAGTTACATTCCATGTTTTTATTTTATATCTCAAAACGAAAATAAATGCTCTGCAAAATAATACTTAGAATAGCTATAAAACATAAATTATCATAGAGACAGGCCAGGCCCAAAGCTGTCCTAAAAAACTGAAGATGTGAGACCTGGAGTTGAACATGGATCCTCCAAAGTGATATGCAAATACTTTAAAATGTGGCCATTGCAAAGACTATGTGGTTTTTAGGCCTAGTGCTGTTGTTCACTTAATGAATTATAGTGTAAATCTGTTTTTAGACTTTTATATGCATTAGCAAATGAAAAAGACTGTGATTCACTTTATAGTGATGGTCTGAAAAGCAATTGCCTCAATAATGAAATATATCTGTATATTTAATATTTATTTTATATATATGAGGTAAATATTACAGTGGGTGGCCAAATTATTATACTCAACAAAATTTATATAAATATATTAGCTTTGTTTTACAAAATCTTTTATGTATTTAATCTAAAACTCAATATTGCGAAATTATATCATTTTTAAGATATTTAGGAAGAAAAATAAAAGATAAAAATCCAGTTTAGCTACTTTATTGTCTATTTATAACCTAAAAGATACAATTATTCACTATTTAATAAATCCACCCTTAGCATCAATAATGACTTTAATACGCCATGGCACGCTTATGATGCATCACTTCGCCACTTCTTATATCTCTAGATTGTTTATTTTATCTCTAAAATATTGATTGAAAGAAAAATATACAATATATATTAACTTAATCAATGAAACCAAAGAACAGTAACTGAAGCATGCAATGCTAATATGTTGCATTTCACTGTTTCTGGCTTTATTGAATAATATATATTTTGCCAACATTATCAAAAAATACTAGATAATAATTTTCTGACACAATCTAATTCACAAATACAAAAAAATTAAAAATACTTAGCAAAAACTAAATTTTTTGTTGTGAGTATAATAATTTGGCCACCACTGTAAAAAGTACTCTAACATATTCATTCAATTTGAATAATATAGATAAAATTTATGAAGTATATAGTTGAATGCTGTAAACAGGATTATAAAAGATTAACTGATTTAATAATGAATATTATATGAATATAATCCTAAACAAGCCTAATTTTACCCTTAGTGAACAAATTTAGAATTTTGGTGTTAACCACACTGTTTGTAATAAGATGGACACTCTTGGTTAAGTTGAATTATGATATGATTTAATAACTTGTGTGTTTTATATTAAATTTCATTGACAATACTATATTTTCTGATATATGATATAAAACATGCTTATTTTAAATATTAGTTGAAAATACAGTAAAACCTATCAAGTTGGATACCTCTATATGTTGGACACCTGTCTATGTTGAACAACTTTTCCTGGAACCAGAGAAAAGCCTATATTTTACTATATGTCCAAACCTCTATATCAGTGGTTCTCAACCGCTGTGCCGCGGCACACTAGTGTGCCGCCAAACCTTTGACAGTGTGCCGCGAAAATTTAAGAATGAATTGTATGTATGTAATTGTATGAATCATATGCAAAATATTAAGAATGAATTGTATTTATGTAATTGTATGAATCATATATACTAATAGTGAAACGTGGTTGGCTGGATATCCCTTTTGCAGTCGAACCACTATGCCGATTCCTATGGTATCGTTAAAAAAATCTAACAAGAAAAAACTTTCTTGTTATTCATAATTTTAAAAATTAAGGAATAAAAATTATAGTTTCTCTAAAAAGACAAAATCCGCAGGTGGCACTATAACTTAACAAGGACTGCCATTTAATTATGAGATGTACGAGTATGTCTGTAATCTGAATGTAATAAATAAGAATAAATATAATAATCTGTTAATAAAAATTCGTTGTTAAATATTTTAAATAATAATTTAGATTTAGGTGTGCCGCCAAATTTTAAAATATTAAAATGTGTTCCTCAACAGAAAAAAGGTTGAGAACCACTGGTCTATATCCTGGACACCTCGTTATCTTGTATCTTGAACAACTGTTTGTAATAAGATGGAGACTTTTTGATTATTGGTTGAAATAATTCTTAGATTTCATTTAGGTTTAGAAGATTAACCAAAGGAATTGATGAAAGAAAGTATAACATTGAGTCACACAATTAGATGATTGCTCATGACTTATAAATGCACAGTTTAGTTGTTACTATAAATATGAACATTGGGCATTGAGAAAATGAAACAAAAACTAGCTAAATTATGGTTTGAATATTTTATTACAGTACTGAATCATCAAAAATATTTGTGCTATTATTTGGCTAGTTTTGGTTTGGTTTATTTCTTACCCTTTCATTCTTTGAGAATTGTGTGATATTTCTTCTGTCACTGCAACTAAGCTTTCCTTTGAGTGATGTCAAAAAGCAGTAAAAGAAAATTAAACAAACTGATATTAGACCAAAAGTAAAGACTTAGTATGAAATGTTACATTCTTTTTTCTAGCACTTAGGTCTGTTTTAGAACATTAGTAATGAAATGTTACTATTCTGTATGCAGTGGGATGGATTTATGTTGCATGGCAGGAAGTTTCATAATTATTCAGAAATGTCATATAAAAAAGCAGGGGTTCCCTGAAAGTTTCATTGAGTAAAGAATGTAAGTAGTCAATAATTTTACCTAGGAGAAGAATTGAATGCCTTTCCTGAGGACTATCATCATGAAATTTCAACTGAAGATTTTGCAAATTTTGACAACAATCTTGTTAATCATTAAGATGAAAATTGTACAGCCAATGATTTGATTAAAAAGATTATGTCCAGCTCAATTAATGCAGAGAATTCATCAGAAAAGAACAGGATGATCATGAAACTACAGTTCTTCAAGAACTGATTACCCATGAAAAGTTTGGAATATGTAAAGGAATTTGAACCATAAGCATTTTCTAATAATGAACCAGAGCTTTTTGAAACTCTATTTCATGTAAGAAAAAAATTGAAAATGTGTGGATGAAGTGTAAGTTAAATAAAAAATGGCAAACTCTACTTACAGATTTTTTTAAATAAATAGTTCCTATGTTGAAAGCAGTGATAGCTGCAGTGTATATTTGACATTTTTGAGTTCCATTTAAAATAAAGATTTTCAGTTTGATTTGAATAAAGGTTTACATTGCCATGAAAATTTAGTGTTTATTGTATTTAGTAATTACTTTGTGTTTAAATTTTTCTATGTTGGATACTTCTCTTAAGTTGAACACATTTTAAAGGAACCAAATGTGTCCAGCATAGAGAGGTTTCACTGTAATTATAAGAAAATAATAATAAAGTTACATCTGTTGCAAATAATGTAGTTTTCCCTTAATTTATTTAAATAAAATTTGAAAGTCAATTTTTTGAAAGCCTTTATCATATCTGCAATACTACAGGATATTGATTCAATAAAGTTACCACTAAACATTTCTATCAGTGTATGATATCAGATTCTTATTAAATTTTTCTATTTTTTTTTCTTTAGTTGATATTTTAATGATTTCAGAAACTTATTTATTTTGACAAAACATTTATACAGTCATAAAGTTAAGTAGATATGTTTTCTTAACGATGATAATTAATGATTTGCATATTACAAGTTTGTTTAGTAGTCTTGAATTATCATCAATAATGTTCTAATATAATGCTTTACAAAAATTAAAAATATATATATATATTTTTTTAATGCATAAATTTTATAAGTTTAAAGTTTCCAGTTCTTTTATTCTGTAGATTTCTCATATGACAGCTTCTCTTTTTGAAATTGATAAATTAAAGCCTTGATTGATCAATTTCAAAAGAAAATAATTTAATTAATATTATAATAATATATCCAATATTATAATTTTTAAACTTTTCAGTTTTAGTATTTCCAATGTTCTATTTATTTCAGATTCTAATTGTGGAAGGGTTACAAAGTAAAGCTGAAAATGTTTTTCTATAATTAACTAACTATCCTTGTCTAGTTATGGTTTTTTGCTTCCTTTGTTATTTTTATGGAATAATTTTAGGCAGTTATTTTATTTATAAAATATATATCTAATATTTTTATTACAAAACAAATCTTCTGTTTAATAATGACTTTATTGTGCTTTTATGATCATTATAAAAATATGATCATGCACTCTATATAACAGTGGTGTTCAACCCATTGTTGATCAAAAATTGCTCCACAATTGACCAGTCAATCGCGGAGTGATTTTTGGGTAACATTTGGGTTTGACTGCTGCACAGTTCGATCACGCCGCATGTTGCGGAAAGTGAGAGCTACACACATCCAGAAAGGGGATCATTGTTTTTTGGGGGTGATAGATTAAATAGGGGCTTGGATTTTTGAGATTCAAAAAGGTTCAGAAATCGGGTGTTACACAATTACTGAACCTACCCCTATCTTCTTTTTATTCCTTTACTTACTCCCCCTTCTCTTGTCGCCCTTACCTTCACCCTCCACTCGCTTTAACACCCTCTTCTACATTGCTACCTATAGTATTACGTCCTTATTCTTGCATATTTTACCCGGTAAAATTGTTTGGTTTTAATGAGGCTCAAACCCATAACCTGATGCATGGCAGTGCACACACTATCTAACCATGCTACAACTACTTGCTAGTTGCAAGTGTTCAGAGGCTGCATATAAACAATGATAAGCACACACAATGCATTATCTCTGTTTATAGCATTGCATTTGTGCAAAAAGTTTTTAATGCAACAACTTACAACCTGTTTTATAACAAGTTTTCTATACGCAAACACACACCAAATCTATGCACCTACCGAATTAAATCTTTATCCATACTATTATCGGTTTATATTAAACTCTACCAAATTATACACCATAAAATTATATGTAAATGCATTGGTAGCAACTATAACGTCATAAAACATATTTAATTTACTGATCTCAAAACAAAAAAAAATTTTCTGGGACGCTCACTAAACTTGCTATCACCGCTCAAACGCAAGCCAGAATTAGCATGTTGCATTATACAAACAACATATTATCACAAAAACAACCATGCAATCACATTAGATCAGTTACAACATATGCCATAAGTAGATCACTTTCGGCTGCCACTATCTTAAAATATTCAACTGCATTTGTAACTAAATCATAATAACGTATATTGCCGTAAACATGGCATACAAATAATCCGTCAGTACAATGAGCATCACATAACACCAATAATACCTATTACTTTCTGTACACACAGTATGAAAAGCAGAAGGGAAAACACTCGACATAAATCGACAAAGCATTGTACTTCACCTCCGTAACTGCGCACATTTATCAGTTGTAAACATTACCATTAAATCGAGTAAACAAAAAACATCAATATAACACACTGAATATAAAGGCTGTTTTAAATCTCCCCAGGCATTTATTTTGCACACACACATCATACCCCTATATATTCAACAAAACTGTGATTCCTGCTAAACACAGTTATCTATGATTACACACATCCGAAAACACTTGATTACATCAAATACTGAAAGGAATTTACATTTACGTATCCAATCCTTAAATTTGCTGCGACAAAAAATACACAAACAACACAGCCCTGATATAAACATGCAAATACAACCACCACAAAAACAAAACAAACACAAATACAAAACATAACAGCACATTTGACATCGCTATCAACAGACATCAAAAAGTAGCCACTCACTTACACAATAATCAAACACCACACATAGCATTTCAAAACACATGAAAACAAACAAGAACAGATCGTTTTAAACAGCAATATATGTCCAACATGCATAATGCACACTCAAATAAAACAACACACAAAACATAGGGGAGATAAACCCTATGTTGATACAATAGGATACTATAAAACACACCCAACAACAGAGCAAAACCAATAGGTCACAGAATAATTGAATCACTGAATAATGAATGAACTTATTTAAATTTCCAAACAACAAACTATTTTTATTTATCAACCAGTTTCTTTTTCCTGTTATAGCAATAAACAAACACAAATTGATTATTAAAAAAGCATTTCAACAGAATGTTAATAATTTCTAAGAAATACTTTGATGACGATATTAATGCCACAAATTCCAAGACGATGTAAGACACTATGCCGACTTGCACATTGCCATCCAAAGCACAAGGGTAATAATTCAAAATTTTTGCTTTTTTCTTCTATTTTTCCTTTCAATAATGCAAAGAAAAACCAACATTTTAAAGTCCTTATGGCCATCGCTATAAACACAATACAAAAATTACCCACTCACTCATACAACATTCAAACAGCACACATAGCATTTCAAAACACAAGCAAACAAACAAGAACAGAGCGTTTTAACCACACCAATACAAAACAAAACTGCAATACAAAACTAAGAAATACCAATGCATGTTCACACAGAAAATGAAACAACACAGCACAACGTAATGGATTCAAGGCTTCACAAAACAAGAACAACCAAATACACAACATTCGGGAAAAAATAAAGGAAAAATTCCAGAGCAACGAAATAAATAAATACAATTTTACAAATAGACCAACAAAACAAAACATTCACATAACACAAACAAAGTGTAACAGCACTTATTTAATTATCAATAACAATAAGTAGACACTAATACATATCGCACACAAAGAACATGCTAACTGCAAAAACAAAACAAATCACTGAATAAAACGCTAACAACGAGATGCGAGCGCGATGTGACACACAATGTGCGCATGAAACTTATAACAGCCTATTGAAAAAACGCACAGCAGTCAAACCTGAATATTACCGATTTTTGGTTGATCTCTTGTTTATTCTTCCTTACTTACAAATTTAATTAAAACTGAAAACATAATATTTTATTTATCATTATTTTGTATTATTTTTTAATTCTCTTTAAGTGTATTGCTATTGTTTATTTATTTTTCATTAAAATTGTCAAATCATTAATTTTCTTATTATTTGAAAATATTCACATGAAAAATTTCCAATATTAATTAACTGATTTGCACAAAAAAACCTCTTTCGTGTTTCGGATGGATATACTTGTCAGAATCTGTTTTTCAAATATGAACGTCATAAAAAAATCAAGAAACCGAATTACAAATGATCATTTGGATGATAGTCTGCCATTGACCACTTCTTCATATCAGCATGACTATGAAAATATTGCAAGCTCCAAACAACACCAAATTTCACATTAACTATTTTTTTAATCAACCAGCATTTCCTGTAACTTATTGAGTATGTAATCAATTTGTTGTTTTTTCTAACTTTTGTTTTATGAAGTAGAGAAATAAATATTTTATTCCACAAATAAATAAAGGGAAAAATACACTGAGTAGATAAGATACATTATATTTAAACAAGCACCAAGGCAGATCATATTTTCGAACTCTGGCTGAATTGTTAGTGCAGAGGCACTGACAATTTTAAAAAAAAAACGAAATGAGAATGTAAAATCTATTAATAAAATTGACCCTTCCACAATTAGCAATGCATGGAAATGGTGCATGACCAACAGCTAAGCATTTATTTCCATACTGCAAAAAGTTTTATAACTGTTTGTTTTTGCCGAAAGTTATATGGACTAACTTTTATTCTTGTAAAATTCAAAGAAATTTAACACCGCTTGAAACATAAAATAAACTTACGATAAATTTAAGCACTAAAAGCAGTGAGTTAAAGAAACAAACTTTACTAAACTGTAGTAAAAACGTTTTCGATATACAACGATATCATCTTTAGTTATAAACAGATTAGAACAGTCTTTTAAATAAAAGTTCTAGAACAAAAATAATTGCGCTCTCTCTTTCTTCTGGCCGGCTATATTTAAATACAAAAGTTGCAAGGTCTAAACAATATTATAGAATATTATAAAATAATAACAATAAATTAAGTAGATAAAATAATACAGTGAAAAAATAAATAAAATAAGAAAGAGGTTCTTCGGCCGCTGAAGGTTAAGGCAGTTAACAAGTTCATTCCATTGTCTCAAAACAAAACAAACAAAATAAGGTAGACGAGAGTTCATTATTTCAGGAGCGGATATTCTGTTTGTGTATTAAATATTTCCAAGCCTTTGATGTAGTGTCTGCTAGTTGCGAATTAATTACGTTTTCATTTTCTTTAGCTTTAAGGATTTCGATTTTTTCAGCAACAAATAGATCTTTTTGATCATGCACTTTTTTGAAGATTTTGTTTTGTATATTGACTAGCAGTCTATACATAATTTATTATATGTTGAAACTGTAATAGAGTTGCTCTGGCAACAATATCTTTAAAATACAGTGGTACCTCGGTTCACGAACACAATCCGTTCCTTGACCCTGTTCGTGATCCGAATCAATTTACCCATTGCAATTAATGTAAATCCAAATAATACGTTTTTTATCCTAAGAAAAAAATTTTTAACATATGGCTTTTTGTGTGGAAATAATACAGAAAGGAAATAAATATAACAGTAGTAATAGAGTAAAGCATGTTTAACACCACCTTCACTAATACTTTTAACCTTTTTGGGAGTGTGGAAATAATATAGAAAGGAAATAAATATAACAGTAATATTAGAAAATAATACAGAAAGGAAATAAATATAACAATAATATTAGAAGAAAGCGTTTAATTACCAAAATAAAACTAATTTTACAATACTGCATATATACAATATATTTTTGTTGTTGATAATTGATGGCACACGAGGATGGAGAAGTGGAGAGGGGGAGGAGGAAAATTACTTCTTCGAAGGAGAGGTAGTTGGTAATTGCATAAGATAACGATCCAGAGAAATCTGCCTTTTTCTTTGCTGGAGAATTTCAAGGGATCATTTTATTAAGCCTTCATGTACGCCTGTCATGATCCCTTACTGGTCTAACGACCCTTGGTCGTACAAGAAATCTGCGTTTAGATCGCACTTCCGTAGGGCCCTAACACACTGTAGCAATCCTGTGTTTCTAAACCAAGAATATAAAAGGATTTACCAAGCAG
>AYEL01039551.1:0-13801 GCA_000484575.1 Olivierus martensii
TGAGCAGGAGCATTGTCCATAAGCAGCACACATTTAAGAGGCAATTTCTTTTCCTCAAGATATGTTTTAACAGAAGGAGCAAAAACATCATTCAACCACTCCCTAAAATATATTCTGGTAACCCAAGCCTTAGAATTTGATCTCCACATTACTGGAAGCTTACTTTTTATTACTTTATTGCGCTTAAAAACACGCGGATTTTCAGAGTGGTACACTAAAAGGGGCTTAATTTTAAAATCTCCACTTGCATTCGCACACAATAATAGTGTAAGCCTATCCTTCATTGGTTTGTGGCCAGGTAGCAACTTTTCCTCCGTGGTTATGTATGTCCTTTTTGGCATTTTTTCCAGAATAGCCCTGTTTCATCGCAATTAAAAATTTGATTCAGGACGTAACCTTCTAAGTCTATAAACTTACCAAAGTCCTTCACATATTTCTCTGCTGCCTTTTGGTCCGAGCTAGCTGCCTCTCCATGCCTAACGACATTATGAATTCCAGTTCGTCGACAAAATTTTTCGAACCATCCTCTACTCGCCTTAAATTCCTTGACTCTACTATCACTTGTACTTGGCTGGTTCACCAATAAATATTGATGAAGCTCTAAAGCTTTCACACATATCAAAGCCTCGCTCACACTATCTCCCTTAAGTCCCTTTTCATTAATCCAAACTAACAACAATTTCTCTACTTCTTGTAACACTTGATTCCTTTGCTTCATTAACCTAGTCACTCCTTTAGATACATCTGCTTTCTTCAGAGCATCTTTATTCTCTAGAATAGTGCTGATCGTCGATTTCGTCATGTTGTATTCCTTGGCGAGATCCGAAACACGAACACCATTTTTATGTTTAGCTATAATTTCCTTTTTTGTATCAACAGTAATACGTTTAGGTTTCTTAACACCACCTTCACTAACACTTTTAACTTTTTTTGGAGCCATAATAAGAGATAAATTTAATTAAATATGTGTGCTCTTGTGCCGGTAATTTTCAGGTAAAATATACAAGACAATACTAGACAGACGACTGACACACAAAGGAAAGCGTGTCCTATTACATACAATATCGGTGACGCACCGTCGGCATATTAATGTAAATATCCATTCTTTTCTAAAACTTAAAAGTAAATATCACGTTGGTAAAATATACACAACAAAATAAAGAAAAAATTAAAATATCAACACTTGTTTTCTGGACTCAACTGTATCCACGTGAATTGGGAAAACTGGGTTTTTGTTGGGTTCATGTGTTCGTGAACCGAAGCATCATTCGTGAAGCGAAGCAAAATTTTTTCGTAAATGGTGTTCGTGGACTGAGACGTTCGTAAACCGAGGTACCACTGTAATTTTAGAATTCTGTTGGCGTTCGATAGAATGTATAAGATTTTTGCTGTTCTTATGTATTGTTAACTGAGGAGGATTTGAATAAAAAATTGAAAGCGCTACTACTGTAAAACTTGTGTGTCAATTTTGTTTGTTCCTGCCTTGGTGCTTGTTTAAATATTTTATTCCAATATATTTGTTTAATTTGTTATATTAAAATAATTAAAAGTGATAAATAAATTTTTTTTAAATACTAATCAAAGCTCATTTACACCAACTGCTTAATCCTATCTGGATATACTAATTTAAAAAACAGCACTATACGCAGTATAGTTACAACTTTTCTTTATTAAACTCTGCACTAACGTTTAAATACTCAAAGTTTTTAGGACTGAAAGAGTGGGTCCTTCAAAGTGAGTGAGCACATTTAACTGCATAGTTATACATAATCAGATATTAGATTGGGGGAACATGATCTATATAAGAGAGTAGATCACTGAATAACGTAGTATAGAAAAGTAGTTCTCATAGTAAAAAGGTTGAACACCACTGCTATATAACATCATTACAGTGAAACCTCTCAATAGTGGACACCTGTGGGGAACAGAAATTTGTCCTCTATTGAGGGGTGTCCGCTATTGAGGATAATGGCCATCTGAGCCATCTATTTTTTCACTTGGCGTGATTTAGCACGATACGAATTTTCATGTTATATAAGTAACAAAGTTGATAAATTTAGCATTAAATGTTTATTTTAATCATTATTTATTTATTTATACTATCTTTCGCAATACCAACATACAAACAATAAACAAATACTGTATACTATAGCTTGAAACAGTAAAGAAATTAAAACATAAATATATAATTTACATAAAGAAGATAGATTATAAATTAATATTTTGAATTCTACTTATTGATATGGTATTATTATAAAACTTATAAAATATGAATGTAATCTCAGGAGTATATACACTATTCTACACTTTGGGAAAAAATCTGACATCTTATTTTGTTTTATTTTACGTTTTTGAACTTCATTCTACAGATGCATTTCTACTTCTGCTATTAATTTCAATCCTGTGGAATCACTATTAAAAATAAAAAAATTTTTTCACGATTTTTGTTTGTCTTTCAATTTTGATCTGTAATATGGTACTTTTATTAGTTTTTATTGTCTGTTGTTATCGAAATTTAAGTGTCCGTGTCCGCTTTTGAGGGGGGATGCTCCCATAGACATCCATGTATTACTGCCGGGGAATTACAAAGTGTCCATTATTGAGGGGTGTCTGTTAGGTGAGGTTTCACTGTATAAATATAGGTAGTTCTTGAATTTACATGTTAAGTTGTTCCTGGAGTGTGCTTGTAATATGAGAACTCATAAAGCAAATATTTATTTCCTATTCACATAATGTTAAAAACAGGAGTTACATTCTCAAAAAATGTCATTCAAAAAAATTTTGACCGTAATAATAATAATAGGTAAAGGCCACCAAAACAATAATTTATTTATTTAAAAAAAATGAAAATGTAGCTTTTAAAATCATACTAATTATAATAATAATGTATTTATATAATACAAATGTTAAAAAAATTTTCATCAGCATTGACAGATCAGTATATCAGCTTTCATACAGATGAGTTACTACCTTAGACACAACCATGAGTGAAAGTTAGTTACATAATGTTAAGATAAAAGCCATAGATATGAAGGGCATACTGCCTACCAGGGTTGCAGAGTCGGATGGCAAATAATCCGACTTCTGGCTCGCCTTTTAAAAAAAATCAGACTCCAACTCCCTAAAATTTGTAAGGTCCAACCCTGACTCCCAACTCTAGGCATTTTAAAATTCCGATTCCAACTCCACCCAAAAACCTCTGACTTTCCAACTCCCGATTCTGACTCCAACTCTGCAACCCTGCTGCCTACACATTTGATTTGCCAATTCGATATTCCCATTTTAGAACAGATGATGAAATGTCTGCTATGAACAACTATGTACATGTTTGAAATGCTATATTTATTAATGTTTAGTATTTATTGCAATTAATGTTCATATTTTCAATATTTTTTTTTGATACTTGATTCTTGAAAAAAAAACTTAAACCTGGGAACTCATAAACCAAGAACTAACAGTATTACTTAGTTAATTACAGTATTAATAGAAGAGGTAGCATTTGTTAATACTGAAAGTATTAACAAATGCTGCCTCTCCTATTAATCTGTTAAATTGAGAATTTACTCTATGAACATCATTTTAGGAATTATGTTTATTAGTAAATGTTATTTTAAATTTTCATTTTCCTATAAATCAAATCAGATAAAAAACTTTTTAATTATAAAAGAGCTGATCATCATCAAGCTGTTAAAGCCATACTTACTTTTAAAAATTATGAAAAGCAGTATAAATTGTTATACATGATGATAAAGAAAATGACAGAGGTAAATAGTTTATAATTAAAATTGTTATTATACAACATTGTTTTACATTTTTGAAGAATATACTGTATATTGTCATGAGAAACAACTTCAAAAATCTCTTAGAGCTATTTCAAAGAAAGGTTGTATTCTTCTATTCCAAATAAACATTTCAAATGGAAATTTTAGAAAAAAATTAATATAACTAATGAAATTATTTAAAAAATTAAGCATTAATATATAAATATTTTTTATAAAAATAAAGCTTTTGTTTATGTTAGTAAGAGTGGTATTTTTCAGTGAAATCAAATCTCCTTTCTTAATTGTACATATTTTTAGATATATTATAAATTCTCTACATTTTATATAAATTTAAATTCAATAAGTTGTAGAAAATGCCATCATATATAAAAACTAATCAAATTTGATTATTGTTTGATTTATACTGTTTGATTAATTATATCTGTGATCTTAATTCTCTGCAGATATAGTTAGAATTTATACAACTGAATTGTAAATTAATTTAAATGTACTTTTTCAAACTTAATAATAGATTAATAAATGTAATTTTTGTTTATAAAGGTGTGCAATGATGAGAATTGTCTTAATAAAGGAAATGACTTTTAAAGACCAGTATTTACAAAAAAATCATATTGTAAACTAAAAACATACAAAGGAAAACAGATTAGCAAAGCAACTATTTTTGTGAAAATTCTTTAATTTCTGTACAGTATTTAAAGAGTACTAGTAATAAAATAATCTTCAACACTTCTTTAAGCGAAAAAAATATAGTTTAATTTCTATTAAAGAACTTTTGGCTTAATGAAGCCATCATCAGTAATAACACTTTTAAATAAAAAAAATTGGAACAAATTAAATTCTTCGAATCAAGATTCGAAGAATTCGATAGCTTAAAGAAGTGTTGAAGATTATTTTATTACTAGTTCAAATAAGAAGTGAAAGTATTTTAAATTTATTTAAAGAGTACAATCTGTTTCTTCAATAAGCAGATTAATCTTCATATTGTATACTTAGACTTAAAAATCAATATTAGAATTGCTGGTTTAAGTAAACTTGATTCAAAATGCTTGAATTTTTGTGCAAATAAACAGATGATCAAAGCTTAAGCTTTTTCTTAAATAAGCTTGAGCTTCAGTCATACGTGACACCATTTTGTGTTTTGATATTATAAAAGTCTCTTTAAATTTTAATTCTTTCAAAAGACTTTTTAATGATTAGAAAGAATTTAAACTAATTTTAGCACCATCTCATAATTAGAAAAATTTTCTAATTACGAGATGGCGCTAAAATTAGTTTAAATTCTTTCTAATCATTAAAAGTTACCG
The DNA here is from genome assembly GCA_000484575.1 of Olivierus martensii. Classification (NCBI taxonomy): domain Eukaryota; kingdom Metazoa; phylum Arthropoda; class Arachnida; order Scorpiones; family Buthidae; genus Olivierus; species Olivierus martensii. Next base: position 5,087 of record AYEL01039551.1, read on the forward strand.
TTAAAATTTCAAGGGCTATAATTTGGCTAATAAATTTAGATTATTTGGAATAAGTTCCCTTGATGTTTGTATTATATAAAGTTTAAAGCTTAACACTTTTTAAATTGGTAAATATTAATTATTAAGCAATAGAAAATTATCCTGTGAAATGCATGTGTTGAAACAGAAATTATAAAACTTTTACTGTTTATTAAATTAAGTACTATAGTAATTGTTATAATTTTAACAATAAACATGGGATGACCAGCTCTGTGGCAGATTCCAAAACTTCATATCATATCAGTTTTCCAATATTTGCAATTAAATTACTATAGAAAAATGAGAAAGAAAATAGTCTTAGAAAGGTTGTTTTAGTCAAATGCCCTCATTTACCACCTGTTGATATTTGAAGATTAATTGATTTGTGATCATTACTTTGAAGCACATTTTAGTAGACTGATCTTATTTTACTGCCAAACATTTGTGGTTTTTTTTAACTGTTTTGTTTTAATCACTTTTTTAAATTTTATTTGAAAGAATTTTATTTCTTATCAGGTATTTTAGTTTTTCTTTTACATGGATTATGGGATGTTCTTTTACACTATTTTTACAAATTAACTTTTTATATTTATGTTTTTAATGGAATTAATGCTGTTATTTATTTTGTTTGGTTTTTATCAATAATATCAATAACATTTTTAAAGTTTTGAATATTATATGTTAGACTTCTTTGCTTTCTGCCAATGTCTATTAAACACTATTTTTATTTTTTATGACCTTTGATATATTATTATTATTATTATTATTATTATTTAATTTGCTGCTATTTGCTAGATGATCCATGTATCAGGAAACAAAGATAAAGTTCAAATTGTTTATTATACCTGAAATAAGTTGACAAGTGATTAGTGGATTTTTCTAGTGAAATGAGACAATAAATAACATTTATTAAGAAGCTTAGGTTTTGTGTTTTCCCTAGCTTTTCCTAAGTATCGGCTTGTCAGTTTGAATTTTTGTAAATGCTTGAGTTTCAGCAACTGTAGTCAACATGTACAGCAGGGTTGCAGAGTCAAATGGCAAATTATCTGACTCCGACTCCTGACTCCAGGCAGTTTAAAATTCCAACTCTGACTCCACCCAAAAACCTCCAACTCTGCAACCCAGGATTGCAGAATTGGATGGCAAATGATCCAACTCAGACTCCACCTTTTAAAAAAAATCCGACTCTGACTCCCTAAAATTTGTAAGTTCCAACTCTGACTCCCAATTCCAGGCAGTTTAAATTCCACTCCGACTCCACCCAAAAACCTCCGATTCCCTAACTCCCAACTCCGACTCTGCAACCCTAATGTACAGATAACATTTTTTCACACCAATATCATGAAACAATAAATAGCTTATTGTGAAAAAATATGCACATTTTAATTATGATTATAGTTATCAGTGAAAATTATTCTTAAAAGTTTCTGTATATAAAATCTGTACTCTGTAACATCATTATAAATATAGGTAGTTCCTAACTTGTTTTCATTTTAATTAATTTTATAACTTATAAGATGTGGATTGTATCTTTTTAGTTCTGTGTATGTATATCTTTTATTTAAAAATGAAAAGATATTTAGGATTATGATACAGAATATTGCCAAGATTAATACTACATTTCCTTGTGTCATGCTTTTTATAGCCTATCTCCATAAAATATGAATAAAAAATAATAATTTTCATCTAGTCAAATCTTTGATTCAATTTTTAATTATTGAAAAAGTTCACACCAATAAAAATGAAATATTTATTGAGTAATGATTAACTGAAATATTAAACAATGCATATAGTAATTTCTCCATACATTAAGAAAAATTAGACAGAGCATTGCCAATAATAATCATTAGATAGTGAAAGATTTCTATATTTCAATATAGATAATTGTCACTCCGTAATTTAAAAATGTTTATAGAATTGATGAGGCAGAAAGTTGATACATTATTTAATTGAAAGTCGATTCTCATTATTTGCAGTAGTTACGTTCTGTAAATTCTTTGCGAATACTGAACCATTGTGCCTATGGGAAATACAGAGTTAGGTTCCTGCAAACCTTTCTTCCCAACATTTTTATCCTTAACCAAAAATGAAAAATATTCTGTTTAAAGACATCTTATTTAATATGTATACAGTACTTATAAATAATTACAGCATACAATACTATTACTGTATATCTTATATAATACTGTATATCTTTATTTGATTTTTTAAAACACTATGTAATAAATAAAATCTTATTTTTGATGGGTAGTTCTATGATGTGGCAGTTGACATATTATCTTTCTGAACTGCATTGTAAAACTGAGTCAGACTTGTCTGCATTGCTTTTTGTCTCAGATCTAAAATCTCAGCATAAGGAGCAAATTCGCAGGAAGTTTGGCACCTAAATTTGAGGCTGTGTTCAAGCATAAAGTCACATTCTCCTGTGGGATCTGTGGTCTGTGGAGTGAGCCAAGGATAGGTAATGAAACTTTTCTGGCAAAAAGATAGAGACTACATTTGGTAACAAACAACTTCCTTTATTAGAGAGAGAGATAGAGAGTTTACATTGGTAACAGTATTTTTGCCGCTCAGTGGAAATCTGCGAATAAGTGCAAAACTATGCGAAAATCGAATTTGTGGTTACAAATAAATTTTTGCAAATAGTTGAATATGTGAATACAAAATCCATGAATAACAAGAATCGACTAATTCTATTTCAAAAGTTCTTTAATGTTATTAAAATAAAAGTAGTCAATGTATTTATCAGAAGAATAATTTTCAAAATACATTTATTGCCATGAGATCATAGAAAGAAGTATTATTTTTACTGTAATGTCATGGATTTATAATAGGTATAATAATACATGTATTTGACTTATATATACCCGACTTTAAATAAAAAATTTTTCAAATTTTTTTTTTTTTGAGGTATAGAGCATAAATATTTACAGTTGTATTCTGACCTATGTTGTTTAATATAAATTTAAACTAGTTTTAGTTAGACCACAGTCTAAACTAAAATTGTCCTTTGTATTCTTAGCAGTTTGAGCTCTGTAAACCACTAACCTGAAACTTAGAGCCAACTTGGAAACATACTTGGGCATGTGCAATCTCGATTTATTTTATATAATTAATAAATAGATTTATATAACTAGCATTTAGATGTATTATATGACTAGCACATGGATTATCTTAAATTAACAAAAGGAAAAATTTGAAAACCAATTACAGAAACTGGAATTTAGAAGAAAAAATGTTTTTATTTGAATTATGTTAGAATTCTGTTCCAGTAGAATCTTGATTTAACAGACCTGTTTTAATGGATTTTGGATTTAATGGACAAAAGATTTAGATTAAGTTTTTATTTGTTTTTCAACAAACATTTGAAATTCCTACTAAGAATATTGGACAATAGTAATGTTATATGCTACATTTCATTATATAGAAGGAATATTGATGTTATCCTATGGAATTTAAGACTAATACATGCAGCATTTTGTTATACAAGAGAAATGCAATGTTATCTTATGGAGATTAACTTATCAAGTTGGCATAACAATTCACGTATGTTTATTTTAGATAATTGCATTTTATAAATAAAAAAATATTACTTTAATATCCATATTTCTTTTAAGATTATGTTCCTCTGCTTTAGATATTCAAGTTATTAATACAGTCATCAGGTAGAAAAATTAATTATTTTTGATTTTTTACAAAAACATTTCAGTCCTCTTCAGTTATTTATTTTACAATTAAACTATCCAGAATATGCAATTTTCTAATGGAATGCAGCAAATTAGTTTATAGTTTGAAACACTGCACTTTGTTACCATAGAATTAGTGATGCTTTTGATACTCTTCTATTGCAGATTTAAAACTACTGCTCTTTACGGTTTATAATATAAATATCCTACAAAATCAGCACAAACGAGCAGACCTATTAACTTACAAACTTTATTAACTAGAAACAAGATATTCAATGTTATATTTAAAAATTCAAAAATTAAGTATACTAAACACAAAATTAATAAGTTATTAATAGATAGAAAATTATTTAACTAGTATAGTAATATTTTTTTAACAAAAACATAAATTAATAAAATATTTATATAAAGTTCCATAACAAGTATTAGTCTTCCTCTATAACTAACTACATTTTACAGTGAACTTCCAGGCTTGGGAGAATTCTAAGGACTGTCTCTCATTAATTACAGCCCCATTTTTACTTCCTTCAAAAATTGCTAATTCCTCTGCAACCTTGAGCTCTTTAATGTTATTAATCTTTTTTATTACGTTGGCTTCATTCCAATTCACTTGGATATCATATTCATAAGCCCTCCTGGCTAGCGCAGTAGTTAATTTCCCATTTTTTATATCGTCTACATGCTCTTTTAATCTCTGTTTCAAATTTCTCTTTGTTGCCCCTATATATACTTCATTTCGGTGCTTATCATTATTCGTTAGCGGAATTTCATATACTCCTGTAAGTTCCTCTCTATTGTAAACATCTTTAACATTTCTTAGATGATTCCATACTGTGCTGTTTCTTTTATAGGCTGGGTTCTTTCTATTCTTTTTAAGCAAGCTTTTAACTTTCTTAAAATTCCTAAAACACTCTGCAACTATTTCATACTCTTTACTTTTTACTACATTACTATCCGTTCCACCATAGCATAGACAGGAGTTATTAGTGTGTTCTTCTCTCTTAATATTTCATTAAATAACTTAATAATAATCTTTCTGTTATAACCATGTTTCACTGCAGTTTCTATAATTAACTCTAATTCTTCAAATAAGAAAGCATCAGTATTACAATGCGTTATTGCTCTACTAATAAATGATCTCAAGACTGCTTTCTTATATCTCCATTTATTGTTGGACCATTGCGGGATAATTACCGAAGTGCTGGATGGCTTTCTGTAAACTTTTCTTTTAATAATATCTGCATCTATTAATATTTGAACATCTACAAAGTGTAACTTTTTTTGTTTCTTTTTGATCTAAAACAAGCTTGAGGCCGTAACTTGGAATGGTAAAGTTGTTCATTAGATCTTCTGATTGGTCCATTTGCTTCCAAACGACAAAAATATCGTCTACATATCTTACGTAGAGAGTAGCATCTTCTATTATATTATTTAATGATGTTTGTTCTATAGATCTTATTACCAATTCCACATAATAAAAAAGATTAATAACATGAAAGAGCTCACGATTGCAGAGGAATTAGCAATTTTTGAAGGAAGTAAAAATGTGGCAGTAATTAATGAGAGACAGTCCTTAGAACTCTCCCAAGCCTGGAAGTTCGCTTTAAAACGTAGTTAGTTATAGAGGAAGACTAATACTTGTTATGGAACTTTATATAAATATTTTATTAATTTATGTTTTTGTTAAAAAATATTACTATACTAGTTAAATAATTTTTTATCTATTAATAACTTATTAATTTTGTGTTTAGTATACTTAATTTTTGAATTTTTAAATGTAACATTGAATGTCTTGTTTCTAAGTTCTGTGTTCTAGAACAAAAGATCTTGTTAATTTCAGCTGATGAGGGCTAATATGAGCCAAAAACGTTTCTAGTTAATAAAGTTTATAAATTAATAGGTCTGCTCGTTTGTGCTGATTTTGAAGGATACTTATACTTTTCTATTGTATCATAAATCATGTCATGTTATGTTTTGTGTTTTTAAATTACATCTTTTGCTAATTTAACAATTATATATATAATTATGTACAGTCAAACCCCAATAAGACACCCCCTGTTAAGCTGCCACCCTCATTAACCGCCAACAAATTTGGTGGAACAGCTCTTTCCTATGTTTAATGGAATAGGCAAACCCTGATAAGACGTCATCTGCCATCTGCCAATAGAAACGTCTAAACAAATATTCCTTGCTTTATATCACTATAGTATTCAAAACAGCACTTCAAGCAAGGTGCAAAAATATTTTTTTGCACCTTGCTTGAAGTGCTATTTTGATATGGTTCTATGATGTTATATGATTAGAATGTTGTAGATAAGAACATTGTACTGAGGGACTATAATAAAGTCCGAAAACGTTATACAAGATTAAAAAATCTTTTTGCACCTTGCTTGAAGTGCTGTTTTGAATACTATACAAATATTTCTTTTAGTATTGTATTTGTCCTCATTAATCCACCAGAGGCATGTAAGGTGTAAAGCATCTTTGGGTAGTTCATCAGTACTGTATACACAGTATTAAAAGTTGTCTGGATTCATTTGTAACCAGCAGGTGGGAAAGATAAAATTAATGGTTAATCATGTGTCTCTTTAATCTGGTTCATATCTATGTTGTAGAAAATTTAAGATCATAAGAACCAGATTATTTCCATCATTTATTGCATACTGAGCAAATAAGGATACCTTACAGCAGGTGTGTCAAACTCATTTTAATTCAAGAGCCATTTAATAAGCCTGTCAGATGCTGCGGGCCACATCACATTTAAATTTTTTTTTTTAAATTACATTTTGAAGTAAAAATTTAGAAATATAGATAGGATAATTAAAAAAGATTGTACAGGAATACCTCGATTATCGCGGTTATTGTTGCCACGAAAAATACCGCAATAATCGAATCCGCGATAATCGGGATAAATAATACATGTAAAATGGGTGATCATTGCCAAGGATTTTTCAAATCTATTGATTAAATTTTATGTATGAGGTAAAAAAGAAATCTGTTAAACGTGCTAATCTTCTAAGCTGATCATTACGTTTCTTCTTTATAGATATAGACTTGATATCATCCTTGTTTCTTTTAGCATTTATTGTAGGGGTAAATAAGAAGAGAAAAAATATCCATATGCCATATCTGCTCTAGAGATCCCGGCGCCCCGATGCAGCTTCCTTGTAACATCTACTCAACACCTTTACAATATTGAGAAAATAATAATTTTGGTTCCTCCTTCCTAAGGTGCCCCGATACAGTGCATCGTTTGCTTACCGGGTTTAAGCTGGCCTTGTCCACATGTATTTCAGGCAAACGCGGACAGTTACTGATGAGCAGTGAAAAGGTACCCTCGGATAAAAACGAAGTGCTTTAAGAGAGCTACCTGGAGAGTAAATATAATTCTGGTTACATATGTAATGGGCTACATCTTGAAACCGCGATAATTCGAATTTGGAGTGGAATAATTAGAATTTTGGTATCAAATTATAAACCGCGATAAATCGAAGATCGCGATAATCGAGGTATTCCTGTATAATCAAATAAATATATTACAAAAATATATACAGTAATTACTACATAATTGCTTTTAATTATACATATTTTTTAAATTCAATTCCTCACTATGAATTTTTAATTTTCTATTAAATGTTAAAAGTCCCATTTTCTGAACAAAAACAAAAGTTTCCATTAAAATTTTATAAATTCAAATATCCATAACTACTTACATTTTTTAATAAGTTAATAACACAACAAATCTTTAACAAGCCTGTTGGGACATTTTTACACATGTCCTTCAAAGAGGAATTGTTTGGAACTTTATCATTGTATTTGTTTATTCAAAAAAATAAAGGTTCTCATTTATGGCTTTTTTTTGTAAGAAATTTCGCACAAAACAATGTTGTCTTTGCATGAAAGCACTTAGTCTATGTCACCGATCTGAAAGATCAATGTCATCTATACGTATATGTCTAATAAGGCTAATTGAAAAAAAAACTAATGCAATTATATTTTATTAAAATCAAACTAGTGTATCATAGTATATGGCATAACTACGAAGAGACAATTATGTCCTATTATCTCATAACATACATATTTTCATTTTCATTTTAGTTAAGAGCGTTGAGGGCCGCCAGTTTTGATGCCCCTGCCTTACAGTAAGCTGTGTACATTGTGTTTTACAGAGAACTCAAAATAGAGAATCAGATGGACATGTTTTCTATATAGTACAGTCAAACCTGTTTTTATGCGGTCGGTTTTTGTGCGTTATTTTTTTTATTGTCAAAACGAATTTTTTGTTATCTGTTTTGGTTTTCTGCTAATTTTTCTAATAAGAGTTTGTGTTCGATAGTCAAACTTAGTTTGTTCTACCTTGTCTGTCTGAAAGTTCGGTATAAAGACAAAGTATGAGAGATTTCAATTGTTATAACATTATACGTAAATATGTAACTTTATTAAAATAAATAGTTCTATCTTTCGCTTTGTACTTTTATTGTTTTCACCCAAAACATAAAACAATTAGACTCGATTTGTAAAGATATACAGTAGGCATATTCGGCAATTCAGAATTCTTAAGAAATCTGAACAATGATCGTTCGGCATTGAGTTCTGACGTATATCTAACTGAAGTGCCGCGTTCGGCAAATCAGACTACTAACGAGTTCTGAACTCAGATCTTCGTCAGTCATCTCTGTAGTTTCTGACATTGGTCTGAGCACATCTAACTGAAGGGCCGCGTTCGGCAAATCAGACTACTGACGAGTTCTGAACTCAGATAGTCAGATCTTCGTCAGTCATCTCTGTAGTTTCTGACATTGGTCTGAGCAACATGGCGGCGCCCGTGAGATATTTATGCGAAATTAAAATGAATGAACGTGATGAAGTTTTTCAACTCTAACATTCAGAGGAGCAAAACCGTATAACTGAAGGAAAGCTATCTCGTTACATAAGTAGACATTATTAATACGAGAATTCGTGTGTGTTTATCGGTTGAAAAGTATGCTCACGTTGCTTCGTCCTAAAGTTG